>JAYMTO010000913.1:0-10328 GCA_036898065.1 California macrophylla | reverse complement strand
TATGTTTCTTACAGCTGTTACTGACATGGATACCAGTGGCATCCATGCCTTGGAAGAGTTGTACCGTAGCCTCCAAAAGAGGGACGTCCAGGTAAAGTTCATCATCACACAAATGATTTAGTTGCTCTAATATGATGTAATCCGGAAATTTACCTTACGAAAAGTTGTCATGTTGCACAGCTTACTCTGGCGAATCCAGGTTCAGTGGTGATGAAAAAGCTCCATGCTTCTGGTTTTAACCTCCTGATTGGGGATGACAAAATCTTTCTCACAGTTGGAGACGCTGTATCATCGTGTTCTCCGAAGTTGACTGATCAAAATGTTGTGTAATCTAACACAAAACCAAGATGTACATGAGTGTGTTCAGTGCTGGAATGCAAGAAAAGCTCGGTTTCTGCTTGTAACCTGTTGGATCGATCCTCAGTAATAAGTTTGTAAATTAATATCACGAAAATGTTAATACTCAATACCTCACTGATGCTATTGGAAACGAAAGGTGGATTTGTGGACAGTGTCATGTCATACATCTTATTTTGTCTTTCATAGTTGACTTTGTACCTTGTAACACTATATATTCACTAAAATACAGCAAACATGAAGGGGATTATTCACTTTTACGTCTCTCTCAATTTTGCATCTTGCATATTTCTTCAGTCAGCTGCACCCAACTTGATGGCTCTATCTGCATTTGATTTCAAACAATTGCTTCCAAGTTCCAAGAGGTCTAATCTAATCGTTAACGGAAAAAATTACATAAAAACAAAATGATCGTGTGATTGTTTACCTTGCTTTGAAGGGCAGTGAGGTGTTGGATCAGAGCTTTCAAATCCAATGCTGAATCACCCATATTCGTTAACTGCAGCTGTACCTTCTGGACGCACAACTCTTTAAGTTGTTCTTCATGATTACATGGATCATCTTTCCATGTAAAGAAAGCTTCATCGTCCATCCATGCATCTTCTCTACCTTGTGCCAAACTGGAACTCAGAAACCATCTTCTCATCAAGTCTTTCGCGTGACAGCTGATCACCTGCAGCTTCTCTGATTCTTTTGATCAGTGTCTCTTCACCAATTCTCCGGTGCAATCTTCTGCAGAAGAAAGATCGGGATTTGGCCAACTCTACAACTTGTCTGATCACTCCTTTTGCAGCCATCCTTTGGGAGGTGTCATGCAAACCTGCGAATCTGGTTGCTATCTGGGTATAAACAGGTAGAAGCTGATCCTCCCGTGTTCTTATTTGCTGCTGTAGAGTTTCAGCCATTTCACGACTCAAGCTTGTACTAGCTTCCTGAAGTTTTGCCTTCAAACTGACCAGCTGCTGATCAAGCCTACTCATGCATTCCAGCAACTCTTTTTTCCTGAACTTTATCTCTATCATCCCTTCCGGTTCCAGAACACTACCTTTAGCTGTTGGGTCTGCATACATTTCGATATGGTTTGAGTTTATCTGACTGTCAATAACCACCCAGGCTCCACCGCGGAGCTCGCCCATCATGGGTATGTATACAAAAACAGGCTGGTTGTAATTTCTGAGGTTCTCAACAATGGTGGAACCAGCCTGAAGGACCCCTTCAAAAAGATCCATCTGTCCCCCTGAAAATCCTCTCCAGTTGGCAAGAATGAAGAGTGGAAGCCCTTCCCTGTTGAAATCCATCACTGCTTGGGCCGTTTTGGTCGCGGAATCAGGGAACCACACTTGCCCAGCTCGAGGGACAACCGTTTCTTGGGAATCAGGCTGACCTGGGTCTGCAGGGATAACTTGCATTACAGTTTGAGTTTCAACTGCCACTACTCCTACAGGGATTCCTCCGAGCTTTGCCCTTCCTGTAACAACTGTCCTTGCCCAGCTCTCTAGTGTCTCAACAAAGCTATCTTTGTCAAAAATACCTCCCAGCCATTTACCTCTACCATCCAGAGCACCAGCGATGGCAGCACGAGGATCACATGAGTTTTCAGGTACGTACTGAACAGGTCTTTCTGGAGGATCATAAGGATGCAAAACAGGGAGTGCACCACCAACATATGGAGGAATATAACTTAGCCACTTGAGAATAGCTGAGACACCTTCAAGGTCATCTGAAACTGTGAGATGAACAACCCCATTTGTTCCCATGATTTTTGGTCCACCGAGTTGCATGTGGGAGCTGTATACCTCTCTGCCAAGAAGTTTGTTCAGCGCAGAGAAACCAGTAAGAATAATGGGCTGATCAAGCCTTTGAATGCATCGCATTCCAAGTCGAGCAAGATAAGCACCAATGCCAACAGTTCTGCCAGTCACATATGTCAATGTAAATGTTTCCTTGTATGCCCTTGAATATGCCCCTGATATAGCCCCACTTCCAGTAAGGTTCTCAACACCCAAACCATCTTCCTTACCCACAACAGTGTCTATAACCCATCTAGTCTCTCCGCTAGCCAGCTTTAACTCATGCGCTATCACAGACGATCCTATCTCAGCATAATCTTCAGGGGTTAGATACACATACTGAAACCCAGACTCTGGGTTTGATTCATCAGACCAACCAACTTTAAAACAGGCTTTGACCTCCTCGGCCATCCCAAGACGAGCGCCGGAGTTTGCTGCCAAGTAAATTAAAGGCAATTTCTTTGTGCAAGCGAGATCGGTTACTGCATGGAAGAATGCATCCTCTCTTGGGCCAAAAGACCCGGCTTTGAAGGTCACATCATTTGCTACAACCAAAATTGTCCTCCCAGAAGGGAATTCAGGTGTACACATTTCCATGGACCAAGCAATCATGCCAACATCATTCAGGCCAGGTTGACGCTCGGTAGGAACAAGAGGAGTACCAAAGTTGCCTTTTGGATCGGCAAATACAAGCTCCGTAATTTTGAGTAGAGCTTTGTCTTTGGGTTTGCTAATGCCGTGGAACTGAGCCCATGAATTTTCCAAGGCTGTCTCAAATGCCTAAAAGCAAATTACTCAGGAATTAGTTTGGTACGCCATTTATCCACATTTGTGTGTAAACAACAATATGCAAATAACAAAAATAATTATAAACCTCATGTTACTCACCAATGGGAAATCGTAGCAGTAAGTGGTGTTGTTTCTTCTGGCCAAACGACGTTTCTGATCAAGAACACCTAGACTCTGATAGTGTGCAGTTACTGGTACTCCATGCAGAGGACTGATTGCTGAGATTGAATTGTAGATCACTTCGTTTTTGTTGGTGTCCTCTACCTCTCGGTAAACCTGAACGTTAAATTGAGCAATAATGTGAACCTGATTTCTTACCAATATTCACAAATATATCATGATCCAGATTTACTGATATTGAGAAGGTTATAGCTAAATGATACAGGAAAATTATATAAAGTATGAAGCCTCTGATTTGCGTCAAAAGGAGTATCAAAATTAAAACTACCATTTACCTCCCTTAGCATGTTGCTTTGTTTTTTTTTCATATTTGAAACAAATAAATGATATAAAAGACTTACATGCACGATGCAGGTATGACCAGTCACGTTTGTTACAACAATCCTCCATGCACCATCTGCCAGTCCAGATGATCTCATCAAAAGCTTCATTTCCCACTCACAAACCCCAAATCTGTGCATTCTTTCACCAATAGACGCATGGATATTGCGTGCCATCTCTTCCAAGATTTCCTCCACTGCAGTTTCTTCTTGTCCAGTCTTTACATCAGATTTCCTACAAACGACATCTCAAATGTAAGACCTAGTGCATGCATGATATACAGAAGACTATCCAACACAGAAAGGAAAAGGTACAGAAGACAGAAGTTACTTGGGATAGGGAACAAGATCATCTATTTGTTGCTCTCGTATGATATGAAGATACATATGAGCATGGTCACATTTGATTGTGGCACTGTGAGCTTGAAGCTCCAATTCCTCCATTGCCCCCGTTAAGGATCCCAAGATGCTCCGTGAAGTAAGAGACATAGCCTGTTGTGCAGATGTAGTCTCCGCTCCCTGACCATGATGTGCACTTTCATCGGTTGGCTGCCTCACAAGTGTTCTAAGAAACATCCTTCGAGTGCGTAGTGGCTTGTCTACAATAGTGTACATGTGCCATTGATGATCTCGGGATGGAATGTACTGTATATTCTCGTAGCCTTTAAGTTTGTCCTGAAAGTGAACAAATAGGAATGAAATACATATTATAGGACAGTAATCCTTCATTTATTTAATATTGTTTTTCAGAGTAAACAGAAGTGTTAAAGTTGAACAATAACAAACCAATTCCAGATAATTGGACAGAGGAGGATCCACATGACGCAATAGAGGCTCTTCCTCAAAAGATAGCTTTTCTGTTGACCAATGAAAAGTGTGCCTCATAGGGGCACGTCCTTCATCCCTCTGTGAGATACAACTAATGACCCCAACACCCATAGTGTGCAAGCTGGGGCCTAGTTCTTGCTCTTTCAGTGTTTTGGCCAACTTGTTTATTCTCTCTTGAGCCTGATCCTCATCACCACTGCAAAGAATCAAATGGATAAATTATTATGAGGAACGATGAAAATAAGGTAAAAAGAAATGCACAGTTAGAAACTTGGTCTCGCTACAAATGCATAAAGAAATCAGTCAATGATTCTACTGATTATATAACAATGGAATCCAAAACTAGCAATTTTAAGTTGTTTGAATAGTTTGGGGAAAATATAAAGGAGCTATTGCATTATAGTAAGCCAACCAATCAAAGAATGTAACATCACCAATTTTCCACGGGTGAATATGAGTGATCTACAATCAGGTAAATCATTTGATTGGCAGGCTTAGCTTAAGTCAGTAACCCATTAACTTGAATTTGTTTATTATATTTGTACTATATTTTAACACAGTAAGAATGGCAGACACACATTCATACCTATCCTGTAGTGAACTTGTTGGATTATTGTCACCAACCAAAGCAATGTGCATCATATTACCATAGCTTTCCAGATCTTTAGATCCATTTGGAATTGCTTCAGAAAGACTATTAGTTGCTTCCCTCACGCCCGCACTAATCATGGATGGCAAGAACTGCAGTGAGTTAATTACAATCATGGCTCCCCATTTCTTAACCAATGTTTTAGGAGATCCATTATTTCTTTCAACATGTTCTGAGAACTCCCATGTAGCAATAAGACCAGATGTGTGCCACTGCATCCTGACACTCCCCTTTACAAGATATGGCTGACGACATACAAATTTATGGGGAAATGATGGTTAGAAAATAAAGTATGTTGAAAACTTTAAGAGTTCACTTTAACCAATAGTACCTGATATAGTCTACGAATGTAAGTCTCTACAACTCGTCTTTGAAGGGTGGGATCACCGTGATCAAATAGACCAACAAGAGCATCTTCAACTGCTACGGGAGAACTAACAAGATCCTCCATTCGTTCATCAATGGCAACTTCTGTCTTTCGAGTATCCATAATTTCCCCATCCCCTATAAACATCTCCAGTTCAGAAAGGCTTCTAGCAATGCTGGAACGAAGTTCACTAAGTTTGGTGCGTTCCAACAGTTGAATTGCTTTTAGTGCCAGCTGCATCCATAAATCAGGTGTCAAAAAATGTGGAGAAAAAAAGAAACTGGCTACTTTGACAAAATGGAAAAATAAAAGCTCACTAAGGTCACTACAATAGGAAGGTAAACCTAATGATGACCTATAGAATATCTCCTCCACGATATACGTGCAACAATTTTGATAAACTAAAACAACGAAGAATCAAGATAGAAAAAACTCACAACAGTAACTTACCTCACAGTAATTTGTATGGTTAAGCGCTGAGAACCTGATTAGTTTATCCCTGTAAGCTGTAGGGTTAGGATAAACTAGTTGTTCCATGAGTCGCAGTACCAACTTACTTTTACTCCTGACAGCCTGCATGTCAACAAATTATAACGACGAGAGGAATAATATTTTAGAAAGAAAAAAAAAACAAAAAGAAAAAATAGGAAGAGGTAATATGGCTGAGCATCCTACAATTTAATACCTGATGAGACAATACAACATCCACAATCTTCAAAAGATCTGTCTTATGTTGAAGCCGGAGAAGTTCAATGACATCAGCCTGCAGAAAACAAACTTCAATATGTAGACAATAGTGCTTTAATATAAGCCGTGCGTTTTACAAAATGGCATTTAGCAACTTCGAACATTTTAGGGTAGGATATCTGCTTTACTATAGTAGAAAATTTTGTTTCATGGGACAAACTTACCTGGGTGTTGTCACTGAACAATTGTTCGATAGATAGGTACTCTTCAAACAGTGACTGAACAATAACACCTGCATGACTTTCTCTTCCACCCTCATAGGACTTCACAAGACTCATCAAAGGTTCAACAAGCCTTGCCTGTTTCTCTTTCTCGGGACAGGAGGCTAGATGGGCCTGCAGCAGAAACCAGATCATAACTTCATTAAAATTTAATTGGAGGAAAAGAAACTAAAAATGAGCAATGGAGCAATGAAATGAGGAACCTACTTCAAGAGCACCACGCAACGATTTGGCAGGGAACTCAAAATTCTGGGAGTTTGAAATATCTTCGAAGTGCTTGAATTTTGATTCCAACTACAAGCGTGAGAATGGACAGAGAATATCAAAGATCAGTGCAGAGAAACTTTTGCATGAAAGAACAAACCTAGATACTTTACCTCGTCTCTGAGATCTCTGGGAAGGCGGGTAGCAAGAACAGCAAAGGATTCTTGCCATTGAAGGAAAGGGAGCTGAGGATTATCAAGACAGTTGAGCAAGCTCTGAACAACCTGTAATAGATGTCAGAAGCTTAGTACCAAAATCAAGATTTGAGAGGTAAAAATGTTTAACTCAATCCAACAAATGAGGTTGAATTCCAAGACTGGAAACTCAAATGGATAAAGTCAAAGTATATATAAATATTTATGCATTTGCAAATATTGGTTAACACCAACATCCAAGATGGAACAGGACAGGATTACTTACTTCATCAACATTATGCTCATAACCTGCAAGGATCATTCGGGCTGCATTTAAACTTGCAGCATATCTCTGATGAACTTTATCAGCAATTGCAGTAGGAGGTCCCAAGGCTGGGAAGCTGCCATGGAAAGGTTCTGCTTTTCTTACAGCTGAAGGATCATCTAGATCTAGTCTGGCAATAAGCTCACCGGTCTAGCAAGAAAAAGAACAGGTGAATCAAACATTGCAACCAAAAAATGCAATGTATCTTTGACATGGTTTACCTGCATAGCGTGACCTTCAGACATTGTAAAATGGATGAAACCAGAAGCAGGAGATAGAAGAGGCATACACATCTTCATAACCTCAACCTCTGCATATGGAATGTCTGCCTCAATGTGACTACCATCTGAAACCAAATACCTCAGTAGTTTGGATGGGGTCTCAGCAATTAACTTTGATGGATCATGATCATTCTGAATACAAGAAAGACAAATAACTCATGTGAACATGCTAAGAGTAAATGTAAAATCAATGAAGAGGATCCAGTTGGACTGTTGGAGATACCTGTAGCAAGCAAGTCCTTCCATCGATAAGAAGTCGAGTTCCAGCTGCTTCTTCTTCTGCATATATAACATGACTGTTTCCATCCAACTGTAAAATATCACAATTGTGAGTGTCAACAATATAAGAGGACCAGTTATAAAAGATCATGATAACAGTGATTTACTGAAGTACCATGACACCAACTATATTGTATAGAAACTGTATTTCTTAGTTTCCCAGTGAAATCCTCAACCTTCACGGAGGGATTAAGAAACATGGAAACTTGCATAGCTAAATATGAAAAGCTGAACCTATTCACATAGCATGTTTCAAGTTTCAACAGATTAAATTGTTATATGAAGCATGAGTTAAGTGTAAAAATATCCAGTAAGACAGTGCCAGACAATTAGCATCTCATAACATCAGAACGCATTTACATTCTCATACTAACACTATTAACAAATAACCAAACCTACATAACAAAGAAAGTTACGAAAAAAACAATGAAATCTCAGAATATGTGTCTGGAAATTGAAGGTGAAAAAGCAAATGCAAGAAAGCAATGTTAATAATCAAATAAGTGGTGATGATTCATGCACTTATATCAAATAAACAGTTATTTAACATAACTTCAATTGCTATTTTGCATACTACTTTTAAGATAACTTGTGCAATAACAAATATAATTAATGCATAATACTAAAAAGGTGATAAATGTTTACCTGCATCAGTAAACCCCCATCACGTAGAGTATGAATCTCTGCTTCAACCTCTGATCCATTCATCTTCAATCTATAGTTCCTCGGTCCCCCCCTTACAATGTCAATCTAGGAACATAAATATTGATGTTAACAGTAAGGTAATCAAAGCTCATATGCTAAAATATGCAAATGATCATAATACTAATAGCAAGAGGCCGTAAGTGATTTTATGATTGGCATTGTAACACTTAACTGTGTATTTGCTTCCTTCAATATTCAAAGACACTTTAGAATTAACAAGGGATATGTGCTGCAACAAGAATTAATTAATGTCAATATTAACAAAGGTCAACATAACAAATCTGAATTGAGTCTTGATTCGGTAGTCTTTGTTATTACCTTGGGTGGGATTTGCCCCTTTTCAAGATAACCAACATAATCTGAAACCATAGCTGCACTGCTTGCCGATGCTCTCTGATGCCAATAAAAGTAGAATATATTACACCAAATAATACACCTTAAGATTTTAGAAACTATAACACTTTTGGGGGGTACTTACAACCAGAGCCCCTCCAACAACAGAGAGGTACCAAGGGGGCCTTTCTGCTCTAACCCGCATAGCAATTCTGCTGTCCAACCAACCTGTGTGAATTTTATTTTCTCTATAATCTGAAGCCTGAAGGAAAAGCTTCACTGAATTAAAATTTGTCATCTCCAGAGAAGCAATTTGCATAGATGAAGGACCAGAAGACAGGTATAAAATTTGAACCAGTTGTCAAAATGTAAGTAGTTACATGTAAGAGATCAATTGTGTAATCAACATTGGTTCGTATTTCTCCCCGAATTTGAACTTCCTTCAGCCCAAGAACCATATTGGCAATAGCTACAGCTCTGGACTCTCCAAATGCAAAAACATGTCCTGGATAAGATTTAATTTTTTAGTAGTACTCAGTATCTTGACAAATAAAACTGCAAGCGTAGAGATACATGCTCTGCACAATTTAGAGGAAAAGAACCATTTAAAAATAATAATATACTATCATGACTTCATCTGAAATTCTAAGATAAAGTTAATTCACATAGGTATTGATGTTTTGAAACTTTTCTGCAGAAGGACATTTGCTGACAGCAAAAACTCTTGAGTCAACTTCTGGGATTGCACAAATATGAGCAAGTCTGTTATATCCAAAAGTTCCAAAGGTGATTTTCTTTAACTGTAAGAGAAAATAAAGGTCTCCTAAGCATGTTATAACTTAAGGGGAGGAAAACATGTTTTTCTTGTCCTCAACATGCAGCCTCACCAAGACTTCTAATCGTTTCAGCTAAGGTTAGAGCATCTCGCATTGCACCTCTTGCGATAATAGGATCTGTTTGAGAAGCTTTGGAACTCTTCTAGGAAAATTCAAATGTACGGAGGAAAAAAAACAAAGTTTGTGTCACTTGCACCAGATTATCTAGTTGAATCCTATTGGGTATATGTTGAATTCGAATATTTACATGGTGGGCTTGACACTTGAGCAATTAAAAGATTTTACTTCAACTGGCTGAATCAAGTTATATACGCTGTGAACGTTGTGTTGATGACTAACACTCACCATATTGAGAATCAGAGAACTCATGAATGCCGCCTCCAGACTGCAAATCATATTGTTGAACATCAGTAAGTCTAGGAAATCAGAGAACATGTCTATATACAATTACAAGGATAAAGATTTACCTTAACAGAGAAGTAAGCCCATACATTTGGCTTGCTTTTAAAGCTTAACTCCTGCATAAGTAAAGAAGATTCATCGGAATATTAGAATGAATACTTCAGATGCAATTACATATAGATGATTTTAAACTAACCTGCACTTTTCCACTAGTCGGTCTAAAACCATCATCTGGATCCTCACTTGTTATTCGCACAGCTATACAATGACCTTTCGGCCTTACGGATTCTGCCTTGTCAAAATCAAAAGGCTGTGCAAGAGCTGAAGTTTTCTTCCAACCATGATACCCTCCACCATGATCCATCCCATAAAATCTCCTTATCTCTGTTCAAGTAGACGCAAGCAAACACAAATACTATATAAAAAGTGAAGACAGAAACTTAATGATCCAAAAACAAGTAATAGAGAAAATTCAGAATATTAATGAGATCATACCAGGAATTTGCCAGAGAGGAATTCCC
>JAYMTO010000912.1:0-10332 GCA_036898065.1 California macrophylla | reverse complement strand
ATAATTGATTAAAGTATTTAATCAAGTTATCAAAATGAATGGATTCGATTTGCAAGTAAGCAAGGACTCTAGCATATTCTGAAATTGAATCCAAGATGGTAGCTCAATACATTAGGATTAATTTAAATGAGATATGAATTAAAAGTCTAATGTCTACATCTGTGATGGGGTGTGATGGGGAAGTAAGAATAAGTGGCCTTAATTATGAGAATGATGTGTACATGCACATACGTTGGTGATGTGAGAAGAGTCTCACAACTTCAAGCCACACTATCTCTTGATTTTGCACATCCAAAAGCAAAAAGAGAGCTTCCATATCTTCTTCCAACACTAGAGTAAGAAAGCTAGACATTTGGGCCAAGGATTCAAGAGAGGTGTCTAAGGCTTCAAGTTTAGAAGCTTTGGAGGACGGACTAGAGGCTTCACGTATGGGGAGCTTATCCAAGGGGCTTCATCAAGTGTTGATGATCAAAATCGAAACTTTGGTATGATTCCGAAACTAATCTGGCATGCATGGTTCTTGAGCATAATCAAGTTTGATCTTGTTGGGTTTGCTTGTTTTTCATTTGAACGAAGTTAATAATACCAACAAATATTATGCTGTAGATATACGGATAAGCAAAAAATAGGAACGTTTTTGTTTTTCTGCACACCTTTCTCATTGATATCTGTTGGAACTTAGGACTCCTAAATATACTTATGTAAGATATTCTCAACATGCTACACCATAAGTGAAACAGCCATATGTACGTTACTGTAGAATATGGATGTGCCTTTCCTCCAGATACATGGCTACAATAGAAATGCACAATCATTTGTTAATTTACCATGCACAATCTGCCTTTTGTATTCTTTCTTTGATGGCGTGGTCTTAACATTGCATTAATTTGTTGAGAGATGATATTACTTCCTAGTTTCTGAGCATCTATAGTCTGTATCCCGATTTACTTCTATGTGATGAAATAGATTTTAAAGGTGTAAAATTTATATTTGCATCTTGGTACACATGTTTGTTTTATTTTGGAATATCTGATTTAAGCCAACAGAAGAACTGATTACTCATTGGGGTACTGATGCAGCTATACTGGCTGATGAAATGGGTCTTGGGAAAACCATTCAGGTATGCAAGGTTTCACAGTTTTGACTATTCCAGTAATATTTCATTGCTAATATTTGACTTATTGATTGGGTTTATCATTTCTTGCCCACTAGGCCATTACATATCTAACCTTGCTGAAGCACTTGCACAATGATCCTGGTCCTCATTTAATTGTATGCCCTGCTTCTGTTTTGGAGAACTGGGAAAGAGAACTTAAAAAGTGGTGCCCTTCGTTCACTGTGCTCTTGTATCATGGGGCAGGGAGAGCAGCATATTCAAAAGAGTTAAGCTCACTGGCCAAGTCTAGGTTGCCACCTCCATTTAATGTGCTTCTTGTGTGTTACTCTCTGTTTGAGCGTCACAGGTATGTTTCACCATCTTTCTAGAATTAGAAGCTAAATGAAAAGAATTCACTATAGTATTTACTATTGATGACATTAACAGTGAACAACAAAAAGAAGACCGTAAAGTTTTGAAACGTTGGCGGTGGAGCTGTGTGCTGATGGATGAGGCTCATGCTTTGAAGGATAAAAATAGCTATAGGTGGAAAAATCTTAATTCTGTTACACGAAATGCAAACCAGCGCCTAATGCTCACAGGGACACCATTGCAGAATGATTTACATGTACTACGAATCTCACCCTTGTCTTTACCATATTAAACTGAAAATGCTTTAGTGAAATTATGATTCTTTTGTGTACTTCTGATATGCAGCTTGTGTTGCTTCTATACTGATTAATTAGAGAGAAAGCTAAGTAAAATAGTGGGGGTATGAGTTATTGAGGATCTAAATGTTGTTTACCTGATAGCTTAGCTGCATGAATTGCAATTCTTAAGGTTTAGATTAGTATCATTATGCCATCCGTGTGGCTCAAGATTGCTAAATTCCTACTAGTATTAAATGACCATTGGAACATACTGTTTATGCTGTTGGTGAAGGTAATTATCATCCTGTTATATGCATCTGGTTATCAGGGCTTATCATACGAAGGAAAGACGAGGGTTCTGTAACTATAATCCAAGTTGCTTGAGCAGGACCACCTCTGCCCCTATGTTTCACTAGTTTCATAGGTAGCATACAATTAGGCCACATTGGGTGATTTGCTTCATGCTTATCCTTGTCTTGCCGGTTACATTCTTGTCCTTTGTATTTCTCCGAGGTTGTAGTCCATCAACTGCTGTTTCTTAGTATAGACATGGGAAGGGAAAGTCAGGTGTCTGTAAGCTGCGCCTTCCTTCCATCTTACACCAAGGCCAAGTTCAATGCTTGTGAAATGGAACTGTTTCACTTGTTTTCAATAAGAATTTACTGTTATAGTCATCAAATAGTGATTGATGTGTGTTCTAACTTTTGATATGTTTTTGTTTGGTGGCCTGATGGTTTTATGCAGGAACTGTGGTCATTGTTGGAGTTAATGATGCCTGATATTTTTGTTTCTGAGGATGTGGATCTGAAGAAACTATTAAGTGTGGAAGATACTGATTTGATTAGTCGTATGAAGTCTATTTTGGGTCCATTTATTTTGAGGCGTTTAAAATCTGATGTAATGCAGCAACTTGTACCAAAAATTCAACAGGTATGTTGATTTCTTATATGGCTTGCTATATTTCAAATTACATGCTAAATATTCAAATGCATTTACATTTGAAGTTCACAATCATATTCATGCACTCCTTCTGTTTCAAAATAAATCTTTTGTATCTAAACCATCTGGTCAACTGGTGTATTGGTTTTGAGATATAATTATTAAAAAAATCATGTAGAATTCATTATAGTATTTTAGAAAGTAAGTGGTTAAAGTGGTTAAAAATAGGACAGTTATTTCGAGATGGATATTTTCTCTAGAAGCTAAAAGGTGCTTCTTCTGCAGGTTGAATATGTCTTAATGGAAAAAGAACAGGAAGATGTTTATAAAGAAGCCATTGAGGAGTATCGTGTGGCTTCACGAGCTCGTATTGCCAAATCTTCAGAGGTCAAGTTAAAAAATATTGTTGGAGTCCTTCCCCAACGTCAAATTAACAATTACTTTGTTCAGTTTCGTAAGGTGTTTTTTTCTCTTTCACTAGTCATTTGTTCATTTCTAATATTATCTACCTACTTATTTGTGTTCTGTTCATTTTGTGCACATCTGAAATCTCTTCTTCCAGATAGCAAATCATCCTTTGTTGGTGAGGCGATTCTATAATGATGAGGACGTGATTCGTTTTGCCAAAAAATTACATCCCATGGGTGTTTTTGGGTTGGAATGTACTGTGGGGAAGGTGATTGAAGAACTAAAGAGTTACAATGACTTCTCTATTCATCGGGTAATTTTTTTAAATAAAGTTTCTTCTGCTGTACTTCTTTCCGACTGCCTTGTTATGATCCTGTTACTCCTTCCATCCCAAAATTAATACCCCATTTCATAACTAGGAAGTTAGTATGAATTACCAAAAACATCTTTGATTTTAGTTAGTTACAACTGATTAGTGGAATAACACATGGAGACCATCATTGGGGAATGTAATGGAAAAGGAAGCACTAACTCCTCTAATCATTAATCTTGTAATCATATAGATGAGTTTTATGGTGTTAACACTCATCTAATTTCAACATGTTTTGAGAATTCATGTTGAAGATTTCTAAAGGTGTGTTACATATATTGGGTCAACTTTAATAGCTAGGTTTGACTCTTCTTTGTGTATATACATCTTTTTTTATTCATTGAGACTTAATACTTCAACACTCTCCACACGTGTAGGGTTGGGTTTCTACACGTGGGTCATAGCAGGAAACACACCTGCATATGGATCGGAAACTACATGGGGAAACGAAATTGGGCCACATGGCCAATGATGCCCATAATTCCCACATCATTCGGGCTTTGATACACTGGAACTTTAAAACCGACTTACATATATTGGGTCATGTTATACAACTAAAATTTCAACCTTAATAGTTGGGTGTGACTATTTCCTTTGTATGCACATGTTCTATTTTTATTTGATATGGGACTTTATGCTTCAACACATGTAAATAACTATATTTATGGTCATTGCTCGCAGCTTCTACTTCACTATGGTGTCTCTGATAGAAAGGGAGTTCTTTCAGATGAACATGTTATGCTTTCAGCAAAATGCCGGGTATGTTCTAAGTACTTTATGAAACTAGTCCAGCTAAAAAACTCTAGAAAGGAGCTTTTTAATAGTTTCTTTTATAATTCAGGTATTAGGTGAACTCCTTCCTTCTCTGATGCGAGGTGGGCATCGTGTTCTGATATTTAGTCAGTGGACATCAATGCTCGATATCTTGGAATGGACTTTGGAAGTTATTGGAGTTACTTATAGGCGGCTTGACGGAAGGTTAGATTACACCATTCAACATTTTGTCATTGTTTTCATTACAGTTCCAAACGGCATTCCAACTTCTCGTGATACTTGGTACTTAGTACCTCGTGTGAAGAGGGTGATACTGAATATCTCCATAATAGCAAACAAATAATTAGTATTCTTCATTTCTTCGTGAATTTAGTATCCTCTTGTCATTCTTTTATGCTGTTTGTTCATGTCCAACAACTCATGTGATTCCACCTTAAGCATGCCGTTTTTCTGTTCATTTAACTACTGTGTCTCAAATGTATTAATCTGTGATCCTTTTCCATTGGCAGTACCCAAGTGACGGAGAGGCAGACCATAGTTGACACCTTCAATAATGACACTTCAATTTTTGCATGCTTGCTATCCACGAGAGCAGGAGGGCAGGGTTTGAACCTGACTGGAGCCGATACTGTTGTCATCCATGACATGGATTTCAATCCACAAATTGATCGACAGGCTGAGGATCGTTGTCATCGCATTGGCCAAACAAAGCCAGTCACCATATACAGGTGCTGCCCTTTCCCTTCCGTACAAAAATGAACATACATACTCAGTTTTCTTCTACCTTGTAAGCTATGTGGTAAATGGTCTTCGCTATATCTGCTGTGATCTTTCTTAGGTTGGTCACAAAAAATACAGTGGATGAGAATATTTATGAGATTGCAAAAAGGAAACTAGTCTTGGATGCTGCTGTTCTTGAGTCTGGAGTAGAGGTGGCTAATGATGGCGATGCACCGGAGAAGACCATGGGAGAGATATTGTCAGCATTACTTTTGCAGTAGACCACTAACAACTCGGGTCGGGACCATACTTTGCTTCTTCCTCTTTCCGTGAAGGAAAATTATATCAGTTCATTATAATGGTTTCAGGTGGGAAAAAAAGAAGGAAAATTGTTAGGGCATATGCTATATGGGTTTGAATTGGGCAATGAGGTTCAAAATTCATATAGTTTTGAGTCGGTTAATAAGACTGCTTTGATCCAGATCATAGTTTTGTATTTTTTGAGGGGAAAAGCTTTGTGATTCCATATCGATCTGTAATAGTTAACTAGACTTAAACCTGCAGCGCCAGTGTATATCTCTAATCTTTCTGCGTCAACCATAACCTAATGAATTCAAAAGTTAAAAAGGTCCATAGCTCATTCATTCTTCACTGTATATGCCTCAGGTTCAGAGTTTAATTAATGTAATTAACTTGTTATTTTCAGCCAATCTTTGTTTTTCTTATTATCTGCTAGAAAGTATCAATAGAATATTTATGAATCTTGTCTTTAATTATTTATGTGTGGAATGATATTACTATTTATTTTTGTCTCGGACAGGACAGAAACATGGGATTCCTATGGATGGGACTATGTTCCAACAGTAAAACGACATGGATCGAATCGTTATGAACAAGATATGAATCGAATTGTTATTACGGGTCCATAATATTCAACACAAACCTGTGTGTTGATAATAAAAATTGAACAGATCGAGCATGTCCACATAGAGGCGGAGGCACGTGGGATCAGGGGCACGTCCCCACCTCAAAAAAAAATATTTTTTTTTATTTTTTATTTTCCTTTTAATTTTGAATTTATAACCCTTAAATTTGTTTTTGCTTTAGTGCCCCTAAATTTTTTGATTTCTCTACTTTTAATTTATTGATTGTGTCTCATAATTTTTTATTATTTAAATTTCTTAATTCCAATTAGTATTTAAAAGTTTAGTTTTATTTAAGTTATTGTTTAAGTTTGAGAGTATCATCCATTACAGTTTTGAGTTTAATTTTCTATAAAATTAATAGTCATTGAGATATATTACAAATCTGAGTCCACCAATCCCGATGACAAAAATGAGAAATCTTTAAGATTAAATAGTGATCTTTCATAGAGAAGTGATAAAGTGGTAAGAACAAGTTTAGAAATAAATTATGAGAGTCATGAAATAAATCCCAATAAAATTCATGATTAATTTATTTAAAAAATGGTAGTGACAAAAAATGATGATGTCTATCAATTAGTTTATGTGTTGATTACATTGTCACTTATTTTACGTGTCGCGACTACGACTATGGAGAGAGTATTTTCTTCTATGAGTATCATCAAGACTCGATCGAAAAATGTCATAGGATATGATTGGATGATATAGCATAATCGTATACATCGATAAATATGTTTTTGATTGTATTAACGATTGAAAGTGTTTTACAACGTTTTTAAAATATAACATTTTAGTGTAATAAGTAATCATTTAATATCTGTTTTATTTATTATTTTGATGTCACGTAAAAATAAATTGGTGTCCCCCTCACTAAAAAAAATTGGCTCCACCACTGTATCCACAGACCATCCATGTTTGCACGAGGCCGACACACGAGCCTTGTTCTTCTTAATAATTTACTCATAATTGATTGTATGCACCAAAAAATATCCCTTCAATTTCTAATTAATTCCAATCATGCAATGCGTTTCTGTAATCAATTTGTAGAGTTTTTGAGAGTCGGACTAAATAATTTTGAGAAACATGTCCGAACCAAAGATTGTTTTTCCTGGTCAAACACTTGAGCTTGAAACAATTAGGTACAAGGTTTAAGAAAATGACGTTTTTAGTTTTTTATCTGGGATAAAAAATGTCTTTTTACAATGAATACTCTCTTTTTATTCTAAACAATAACTTGAATCCAATCTTCCTCTATACATATATTTGAAAAACATAAATATGGGTGTGAAAAGTGCAGTTTTCATTGTAATGGCTAACAAGAACAGGCCATGAAAGGAAAATTTCCTTGTTCATTCCAAACCGACCCTATATAGTACAGTACCAATCCTTATTATTAGCTGGAAAAAAACATAAACCATATAATTTTCTATCTGATGAGAATCAGATTTTCATAAGTTGCTATATAAGATACGTTGAATGAAGAGTACTAATGAAGATGGCCATGACCCATATATATACGTACAGTATATAATGTTGCATTAAACGGAGAGTCTCTTGGAAGAGAATCTTTTCTTTGCTGTACACTGAAATGGAATAGCTATGGCTATATCAAGCCCATGATGAAGTCACTTTCATGCATCATCTGTACCCACTTTTAAGATTATCATTTTCATAACAGTGCAAACAATTAACCTTGTCAACAAGGATGGGAGCTAGCTGCTTGGAGCAAGTTTCTTGTAATTTATGTGTTGAAAAAGAAATGTCATCGGCTTATTTCTAACCATCAACTATCTGTTTGAGTTTTCAAGTTGAAAACTTATTCGATAAATAAAACAAAATGGATTGGATTTAGTTGGATGACTCGATTATTGGAAATATAAAGTAAGTTATGTATGCTCATTTTAACAGTATACATTATTATAAATTCTAATGAAAAGGATAATTCATCATTCATATGTGAATCAATCATATGTATACGGGAAGATTAGAGAGACAGAATGAGTAGCAGTGACACAATATATACATATAACGTATGCATATGTATGTGTGTCCTTATTACATATAGTCACTATCGATCAGTCACATGCATGAGTTAACGAGGCAGATCACATGTCTGTGTGGGTTCCTGTTTTTGTCTCCTCCTTTTCTCATCATTTATATTCGGTTTCTATACAACTATTACTATTACTATTACTATTACTATTACTATTACTATTACTATTACTATTCGTCTATTCCCATCCCAGGCCATGCCAATCTCATTGTCTCTTTCCATGCATATATATACATATACAAACTGTCACACACGTATATATGACTTTACTGTTCAGGAAATCAAATAATAAATAAGTGGTGGTTTTCATCATTTTAAAATCATTCCATAGGGTTTGTATTGCAAACCATAGCTTGTGCAAAGTATTTCTACATCGCAGAAGAAAAAGGAAAAATGAGTCCATCGTAACACACATATGTGAAGTGGAAATTCGGATATATAAAACTTTTGAGTGTTTAGTTTTTACGAGGAAGTGGGATTTTCCCAACTGAATTATGTTTATGTTTTCAGAAAAGTCTTCCTGTTAGAATATTGCATGCATGAATGGCATTATTGTGGGTAAAAATAATACTAGTGGGGTTAGAGAAGAGACAGGGTCGGGGACGATATTGTCTGTTACCGCCCTGTCCATATCAGGGTGCCGGCAAGGTGGCCTCCCACCGCACAAACTCTAGGGCCCATCTTTAAAAACTGGTGAATTAACTTGAAATATGCACTTTTCGTTTCTATAAATACATATAAAATTTAATAATTATATTCGTTGAAGAAGAAGGAGGTTGGGTTTCTATGGCTGGACCCAACTTTATTAGGTACTGATTGAAGCTGGATGCGGTCATATTTTACTCTCCAAAACCATGGGTCTCGCGAGAAGGATTGATTGAGATGTTTGGACTAATTAATTCTCATTTAATATATACTATTTCAATCATAGTGTTTCTACTTAACTTTGTAATTCACAATTTTGAAAATAAATTTATATTTATTTCAAAAAAAATTATATTTATATGATAAAAAGTTTATGTATTTAATTGCTTCATCAAGTAGTTTTTGAATTAGAATTTGTTACTCTTAATTTTAATGTCTATGAGATAATTTGGAAGTATATTTAGTGGTCTATTAAAATATAATAAAAAGTGCATACCAAACAAATGACTTAATCCCTGAAACGTGGGTAGTTTACGGAATGTTGTAGATTGTAATAATAAGAGATGGAATTAAATGTGCAATAACAGATCTTGAAAAAGGCTGAAAGGGCCCACATATCATAACGATGGGCCCATGTGATAGCCCATAAAGATGATACATGGGCAGACAGCCACAAAGCTGAATGTGGTGGTTACGACTACAAAGAAACCGATTTGACTAGAAAATGATTAACCAGCCTCACAGTCCCCTCGTCACCACCCCAACAATGGCATTCCAATTCTTCCTCTCTTACCCTGCTCAAGATCATACACAGTTCCCTATGGCCCACCTATTTCTTTTAAATGGTTTCACACTATCTTCATCCTATACCACCACCTTACATGGAATTTATCCTTTTATATATAATGAGCAATTGGAGACAATAGGTTCAGAAGTGTCTGAAATTTAATTTTTACTTTTAAAATTCATTTAATTTGAAAAGTATGATTATATTTGTCAAATTACTAGAAATATCATTACTTTTGGAAAAGACATAATTCATCAGTCACTACCGGGAGGTTTGACTCTCAACACCTTCCATCTATTCTCATTTCCACCATTTCCCGAAATAAAAAGACCATTCAGAAGGTTTGAATCATTCTTTCGTTCTCACTCCATTCTCTAAAACAACATTTCTCCTTCGCTCTCGCTTCCATTCATATGTTTGAATTTTGTTCTCGCATCCTTCGAGGTATGTCCTAGGGTTATGATTCGAGTTAGGCGAGATTCAATGAGTACGCTTATGATGCACGTGCAGCTGTGTACGGACTTGTTTCGAGTCGGAGGTATATGATGGTGTTGATCGATACGTCTCCGACATTCAAAATCGTATCCGACACTTGTCTCAATATTGTTATGACAATACACAGACTATTGTTAGGATTCCGACTATTTTCGATACAGTTCCGATTGTTCCTGTTTTAGTTCTTCTCATTATTTTCTGTTTTTATAGATGGCTTCATCGTCGCTAGTCGTTAAAATGAACTTGGAACCCTTGTGGCTTGGAAATGATCGCATAACTGAGATCTGAACTTTCAGGCCAATCTTAACTCATGAAAGAAGGACATTATGTCCCATGTTGTTCCGACAATTGTTACTGAGAAAGATAAATGACAACGAGATGCACTTTAATATCAACAGAACGAAATGCATATTTGGTTAGGCGAATTTGCATTGGTCACCTGCCTTAACTTTGGTGGACCTCCCCCATATCC
>JAYMTO010000911.1:0-10334 GCA_036898065.1 California macrophylla | reverse complement strand
ATCCTTAATTTCTGTAAAAAATAAATAAAAAATCAAACAGGACACTCATTGTGGGATGGAGGGAATAGTTTGGTTATCTAATATCTTGTTATTAAGACCATGGTTTGTAGCATGTTATTTATATCAGTGTAAACTACATTGACACACATATCCTAAACTAAACTAATACTTAGAAACTACTGACTACACTTGACAAAGGTCAAGTGTGTTGAGGAAGTTATGATGTTTTTTAGTAATACCTTTATATTCATAAGGTTAATAGGACTTTGAAATGTTCACCATAAGGAACAGGGAGAGGTATTAAGAAAGTGCGCTACTGATACTACTTACCTTATAATGACCGAAATCTAGTAAACAAGAATATGGGTAACTAATTCCTGTGCGAGGTTGTCTTCATGAAAGATAAATAGTTCTCACTTTTGTTAAAGTCGTTGACTGTACTGCATGCACTTTGGTTACCTTAATTAGCAACTGTATTGAAAGGTCCCAGGTTCCTGGAAGGATCTTACTATCTGAATGTATAGCCTGTGATTTAATATCATATCGATCATGAACTTGACATCATTGTGTTATATATAGGCTCTGGATATACTGGGAAGCACCAAGTGGAGGGTGAACAGAAGAATATTTAGTGTAGTTGAGAGCCTTTGGGATAAAGGAGGCAATGTTGCGGGACTGGTTGATCGAGAAGATGTGAGTTCATCATGAACTTAATATTTCATCTGTATAGACGAACTGTTGTTTCTAATTTTTTTATTGCTATCTGTAAGGAGTGAGCATATTTGAACTGGATAAAAGCAATTCAGTACATATTGGTTGTCAGTCTAACTACTATGTTTTTTCTTATATTGTTTCTGAAAGAAGTACAATCCGATTTCATTTGCTTGTAGGTTCATATCCCAGAGAAGCCGCCCACAGATGATTATGAAGAAATCCAGAATTGGAAGTATAGCACGAGAAAGGCTAAGAAGATTAACCAAGAGAGGCATTCTTTACGATGTGATACTGAACTTAAACTTTCTGTAAGATTTCTTTCTTGATTGTTCTATAGCTTTATATTCCAAAATCAGCATGTCTGTTGGGCTAAGTCCATTTGTTGGAATGAGATTCTGATGAGGCTAGATGCCGACCTTTTTACATTATCATCTGTTTTCTTGCTTTGTACTTATACACTCCTCTTGATCAACCTATGGCTTCTAATTTATTCTAATTTGAATGAGTTGTCAAGTCATATGAAGTATTGGAATGACTACTATGTGTAGATCGTTCTTGAGACTGCTTGGTTGGCTTGATTGGTATACAATACAGCTGGCCATAAACCATGCAGGCTTAGTTTATAGGTTGAATTCTTGCTTTTGCTTTGCAAGAACGGATTTTGATCATTATGTCAACACAGGTGGCTCGGAAATTTAAAGACGAGGAAGGCTTTTATTATCCCCACAATCTTGATTTCCGAGGCCGTGCATACCCAATGCATCCACATTTGAATCACCTCAGCTCTGATCTCTGTCGAGGAGTTCTTGAATTTGCTGAAGGACGACCATTAGGAAGGTCTGGTATACATTGGCTAAAGATACAGTTAGCAAACCTTTATGCAGGTGGTGTGGAAAAGCTATCTTATGATGGGCGTCTAGCATTTGTGGAAAATCATCTGGATGATATATTTGATTCAGCAGACTACCCTGTTAATGGAAATCGCTGGTGGTTAACAGCTGAAGATCCTTTTCAGTGCTTAGCTACTTGCATTAATCTGACAGAAGCTTTGAGAAGCTCATCACCGCATACTGTCATCTCCCACCTGCCTATTCATCAGGTATATATCCTCCATCCCAAAGCTAAGAGCAGCATAGGAAAAGGTTTAGTATAAGCACTATAATCCTTGGTTTTTGTATAAATTAACGAGTTTCTTTTTTCAATTCAAAGAATATGCACTTTGAACCTTAAAGAACCAAAACAAATATAAAATGTTTTCTTGACCTCACTTGTCGCATGGAGTTTCTTGTATGTCTTTTGGAAGAATTGAGAAATGTATATTTGAAGGAACCTTATCTGTACATCTCAGACTGCATGATATGATGTCAAAGTCTTCAATTTCTGTTTTTCTTTCTTTGTTTATTTATTTTTTTCAATTTTAGATAGTTACATATTATTTGGTGTAACCTCAACTATAACATGTGCTATTCTTGGAGCTAGAGGACCTGTCTTGATTAAAAAAAAAATGAGGTCATCAGAGATGATTTACATAAGAATTAATTGGACAAGTGCATTTAATTATTCTGCATGTTAACTCATACATGTCATGCCAGTTCAGTGTGATACTTTTGTCATTTGTTCTCTGAACTGGAGAGATGCATGGAGGATTTGTTTGATAGGAAGTCTTGTTCACCATTCGGGTTGTAGTAGACTGTCTGAAGGATGATGGCTTAAGGGAAAGAAGTTTCTACTGAAAGTCTGTTAAGACACCTTGAAGGTGGAGGATGCATTTTAATAGCAGGAGCTCCCTTATTACTAATTCAGGGAATCATATTTTTAACATAGGTGTTAAATAATATCTTTTTCTGTGACATATTGATAGAATGAATCTCCTTCCACATTCTTGGATGTGTCAAGCAATCCATTTGAGTATACTTTATTCCTCAAATCCTGTTCTATGTCAAATACCAGGATCACCATTAATATGTTCCCATGATTTATATTTGTTGAAGTTGTCCCACATCGGAAGAATGTGGATCAAGTGACACTTGATAAACATATTGAGGCCTCTACCCATAAGCTTGAGCTTTTGGGTTGGATTGGGCTTCTACATGGTAACAAAGCTAGTTTAAGTATGTCATTCTGCCCCAGAGAACATTCCCTCACGTGCCCAAGTGTGCTACATGTGCGAGGTCTGCACGTCAGGGGGTGTGGTAGTTGTCCCACATCAGACGAATGTTGATTAAGTGACCACTTGATAAGCGTATTGAGGCCTCCACCCATAGCTTCAGCTTTTGGGTTGGATTGGGCCTCCACTCATTAATTTTTTCTTCCTCCGTGAACATTGTCCAGCACTTCTAATTCCATCTGTTTGATACTTTCCTTTTTATATCCTTTTCATCTGAAAAAGATTTTGAATGCTACCCTTTTTACTTTTGAAGTCAGTTAATGATGCCTCTGTTCTTTTATAGGATGGTTCATGCAATGGCCTACAGCACTATGCTGCATTGGGAAGAGACAGTGTAGGTTTGCTGTTCATATAATCTTCTATTTTTGATGATTATTCTTAAAAAAATGAACTTTCTTGTGTTCTTGCCTTCTCTCTTATGTGGAAGGTTTTGTATTTTACGATGGTAATCAAATTAAATTTATTATATGAACATTGTAGTTTTATTAAGGTGTTATAGATTCTGGGCATATGCTTGCATAGCTTATCTTATGTAGTTTCCTCGATGACATATCTCACTAATTCTACCATTTGCTTAATTAACAGCCTTGTTTATCAAAATCAATGCATTTTTCTTGATATTTTTTGCACAAATTCTGCAAAGGTCTTTAGACAGCCCCAAGTAAGAGCAAGTCCATCTCTGATAATAATTCTTTCTACCTCAATATTTTTATTAAATCATTTTGATACAGATTCGTTTCATTTTATTATACCAGAACATATCTGATGTTCGGTTTTATTTTTATTTTTCGAATTGATTCTGTAATGTGACTAATGATTTGCAAGTTCCATGCTACTACAAACTGTAAATACTTGAGATTTTTAGCATGGTTGATATTTAGTTGTGCATTTTCATTCATATATTACCATGTACCCAAATACTGATTCTCATTGTTTTTCGAGGTAAAATTCTTCTACTTTGCTGATGAACTTGAGGTCTGTTTAGTTCCGAGGTTTCTCTGCAACTACAAACTTTATACTTTCCTCAGAGTTCCATGCATAGTAGCTACTTTTTGTTTTTTTGAAAAAATGCATAGTAGCTACTGAGTTTTGCATTGTAACTTATATTGCTGTTGTCACTATTTTTCTGTGTAAACCTCTTTGCTGTACTGATGAATATGATGTCCACTTAGTTATGGTTTTGCTTATGATAAATATTTTTTTCAGTTGGAGGCAGCGGCCGTCAACTTAGTTGCTGCAGATAAACCTTCTGACGTTTACTCTGAAATTGCTGTAAGGTATGGTCTTCTTCACTGTGCACTGCATTTTTGGCCATTGAAATTCCTTGGTCTTGTCTATTATGGATTTGAAACTGATGTTATTAAAACATGAGTTGTTTTAGAGGGTTCTGTAGATAACCTTCACATGGTGCATGCTATTTGTATATATTCATTTCTTCAGTCAAACTTGTTCATAATAATCTATTATATGGCATATAAGAAGTTCTATTTAATCTTATTGATCAGTTTATAAATTATGTATATCCCTTATGTGCATGTTCAGCATAAGATCTGAGTTATGGTGCCTTTGCGATGAGCAAATTGAAAAATATGCTAGAAGTGTCAGAATTTTGTTTTTTATGCTCAAGAGTCCCGAAATTCGAAAAGTATGCTTGTCTTTGGTATACTATTGGAAATACCCTTAAAAAAATTCTGACATTTCCAACACTTTTGCAACAATTTTGACATTTTCCCACGGAATGATATTTTTGCGAGTTTGACAAAGATAAACATACTTTTTGAATTTCGGGACTCGTGAGCATAAAAATAAAAACTCTGACACTTCTAATCATATTTCTCAATTTGCTCTTTGCATTTGAGAGGGGGTAAGGCTGTACGGTTATAATGAAATACGATAAACATGTATTCATGACTTTGTTTATAGATCAAAAGAGTATAAAAAACCAGTATATTTAATTTTGGCAATATAAAACATGTTTGAATAGGAGAGAAGGCAAAGGAGCCAAAGGAAGCCTCTCTATTCTCTCTTGGATTAAGTTGACAGGGATTGGGGAGCTTAAGCTAATCCTCTTCAACCAATTTTCGTTGCCCATTTAAGTGACTTTGGTCTATGTTGTGGACCAACTCAACTCAACTAAAAGTTTAAGCTAACATTTGAAGGTCCTATTATTATTTTACTCTAACATGCCCCTCGTTGCAAACCTGTTGTCACTTAGGACATGTATCCATGACAAGCATACTTTTACTTTTGTGGCGGATAACTGCCATTTTTTAATTAGGTTAGCAGTTAGGATTTGACCTATTACCTCTTGGTATCCGGCTCTTAAACTATGTTAAGGACCAATTTGTCTATAGTTGAAGGCACAATTCTTATTTTATACTGTTTTAGTCACATTAGTAATGATTCATTTATAAGTCAAGTTCATGCATGGCTGTTCTCAACCTATCAAGTTGCAATTCTACTGTATCGATTTTTCTTACATATCTTACCATGAGCTTTTGTTCACCTTTTGGTTTCTACCAACCTTTTCCCAAAAAAAATGAGCATTTTTGCACCTGAGGTGAAGTGAAGTGAGCTAAGGTTATGCATGGATGTAGTTCAAGACTTGTGTTGTAGTGTCCCGCATTGAAGAATGTGGATTTAGTCTCTACTTTATATACTAGTTAGTCAGGCCCTCTACCTAATAGCTCAAGCTTTTGGGTTGGAGTAAGTTATAGTGCCTAGTTTGGTATATGGCATGTGAAACATTTGTGCTTCCTGCCTGTTCATATATTCTTGGTCCACATGCGAGACCCTTTGTGTTGGGGGTATTTTTTTTCATCAGCAATAAAAATAAAACTTTATGAAAGGCAAGAGGATCCCGAACCACCAAGCCAGAATGAGAAGAAGAAGATACAGCAAGGAAACCAAAGCGATAAAGACAGAAGAAGAACAAGCCCAAAAGGTGCCAACAAGATCAAGAGCTCAAAAAAGAAGAGAAGGCTCTGCTCTCCGCAACCAACCAAAACACATGCAACAAAAGTGAGGGGGAGTATTGAAGTGGCCCTCCATCTAATAACTTAAGCTCATGTGTTGGTGGAAGTTTAACAACTTGGAATTTTAGAATATATGGTAATAGGAGTAAAAGAGTGATAATAGGATCTCCTCATATTTTACTCATTCAAGATCTAAGTTAAGAAATAGTGGATGGTAGGTTAATTAGCGGCATCACTTGTAGGTTTAAATATTGGGTTTGAGAAAATTAATGCTACGTACTCGGGAGTTCTAGAGTCATTCATCAATAACTTATTCTTTTCATGGGAGTGTTGTCTTTGTGATATTCCTTTTTCTAGTATCACATTTATTTTATTTTCTTCACTAGGATATGTTATGACTTTCATTGATAGACTCTTGTTTATGAATGAGAGGGGATGACAGGTGTTCCTAATTAAAATTGTTTCATCTGTTTCTTTTTTCCAAAAATTAATTATCCTACAGTTACTGCTTGACTTTTTCCCTCCATACCAAAGTAGTTTTTTTTTCTGTGGGCAGGGTTCACATTATTATGGAAAGAGATAGCAAAAAAGACCCTCACAAACATCCGAATGCTTTATTAGCCAAAGCCTTAATTGGTCAGGTTAGTGATGGTTCTTCCAAATAGAAAATAGTTATTAATATCAGTTTTTGTCTCAAAAGTTTTTCAACCGATGGTTCAAGTATTAACTTCTGGAAGCTTTCAGGTAGATCGGAAACTGGTGAAGCAAACAGTAATGACTTCAGTATATGGTGTCACATATATTGGTGCACGTGAACAAATTAGAAAAAGACTGCGAGAGAAGGGACTTATTTCTGATGATAAACTGTTGTTCTCTGCATCTTGTTATGCTGCTAAAGTAAGCAGCAGACATTACTACCCAATTGTTTTTTTTTCTGTTTTATCTTCAATCATTTATGTGTTTGAATATATCATATCCCATCTTAGATCCAAGGAAGTTGTCATTTTTCTGTATTTGATTAAAGTTTTCAAGTGCACTGTTTATTTATTTTCTACAGGTGACAATGGCTGCCCTTGGAGAGATATTTCAGGCTGCACGTGGTATAATGAGTTGGCTTGGTGATTGTGCAAAGGTATGTGTCCGAACAACATTTCTTTGCAGCCCTAACTTATGTGCAACAGGGGAGTTTCTCTTCTAATCATTGGGAACAAATTTCGGGCTTCAATTTTTTGTGGGGCTTCTGTAGGTTATTGCTGCCGGAAACCAACCTGTGCAGTGGACAACTCCTCTAGGTCTTCCTGTTGTGCAACCCTACTGTAAAACTCAACGGCGTTCAGTGAGTGTTGAACCTGAACTTGATTTTTTTTGTTCATACAAATGACCTCCTATATCGTGATGCAATCTTTACTTTAGAAAAATTGGGTAAACAACACATTTGAACATATAACATGTGTTCTTGATGTTTATTATTACCAGTATGTTTGATTGATGTTATTGATCTCAATTGATTTAATTTATATGTTAGTTGTGGTTGCCTATGTCATAAATTATAAGGAAAATGTCTTGTTTTTATTCTGAAAAAAATTAGAATTGAACAAGAAGAAAGAAATGATCTGGATATTGCTTCAGTATGAATTGTATGCTACAATGCATGTACACTCCACAAGTCAGAGAGTGTTCTGATTGGACACGTCCCACATGTCTGTCTATTCTTCATGTGCTATGAGTAACCAGTTTTCTTTTTCCTTCATTTTATTTTGACACCAAAAAGACAAATCTGCTCCCGCTTTTTATTAGAAAAGTTCAAATGTAATAAGAAAATAGATTATTTGGATTTTAAACAAATCGACTTTTAATGCTTTGACGAAAAACTTTAGGAAATACATTATTTGGATTCAAAGTTCTATCCTCATAATCCCCTTTCTGCTCTTGAAAGGACTCTATAACAGTTAAGTAATTGACTTTTGTATGGAGCTGCAGGTAAGAACGGCACTTCAGGTTTTGACATTGCGGCTGGAGGGTGACTCGGTAAGCTTATATCTCCATGACATTTCTGGTCCTCTTTTGTTTTTCATATTTGGTATTTCATGTTCTTGCCGACAACAATTCTCTCCAGGTTGAATTCAGAAAACAAAGAACTGCTTTTCCTCCAAATTTTGTGCATTCACTTGATGGTACACACATGATGATGACAGCTATTGCCTGCCGGGATGCTGGTCTGCATTTTGCAGGTATTCCACAGAACTTAACCTGCTTGAGAATGGCTGATGATTTCAAACATGTTGGTAAGCATTTAATATGATAGCTACAAAGCTTACGGACTAATGTGACAAAAGTGGCTATTCATGTAAGTTTTTCTTCATATACGAGGTTAAAAAAAAATTCTAACTACATCCTTTCTTGCTTGCTTACAAGATAAGTGAAAATCTGTTTGATATATACACTATTTTTGGAAGTCTAGAATTTTATGTGAATAAATTAAGCATCAACATAGAGACTCTGGGGTTAAGCTATGAATACTTATTTCTAGATTTTCCTATTTGTCCACAGTTGAGATGGTGTGTTCATTCGCTTTTGGGATGACATTTATAAGATTTTACTGAACATATTGATAGCAGTATAGATAGGACTAAAATACCAACTTAATGTCTGTTTACTCTTTTAAGTTGACATCTCATCTGGTTATAGACTGGAACAGAGATCATCCATTTTGATTTTTTAGAAGATAGAGAGCATTAATTTTTCTGCATCTGTGTTCTTATCCTACTTGCATTGGAGGTCAAATGCTAAACCTATATGTTTACATACTTTTTTCCCTTACAGGATGTTTTCTACTTTGCCGTGCAATTTTCCAAGTTAGAAATTGGTTTCGCGAATGAAATATGGAACTTGTACTATAACCTGAACTGCCACATTTTGTCTAACAACTTGTTTTCAGGAGTGCATGACTCTTTTTGGACACATGCATGTGATGTGGACACAATGAATCGGATACTTCGGGAAAAATTTGTGGAGCTCTATAATCAGCCAGTTCTTGAAAATGTAAGTTCCTAAAAGACTAGCATTATCATTGTAACTAAAGAATTTTACATCGGACAATATATATTGGGTCAGGCTTCACAACTAAAAGGTCAAACTTGTTAGTTTGGTGTGGCTTTTCCTTTATATGCAACTCTTTTTCTATATGTACCCGATGCGAGACTTTATTCTTCAAATGTAACAACTATCAATTTTTCTCTAGAATTTCACTTCTATTCCCCAAAAAAGAAAAGGGGGGAAATGAAGTGGTATGCAACTACTACTTTCTACTCAAGACCAAACACTACTTTTTATTGGTATCTTTTTATTCTTTGCTTGTATTCACACTAATTAATTGTGGTGCTGATCATCTCCAGCTGCTTGAAAGCTTCCAGACATCACATCCAGATTTGGTATTTCCTCCCCTCCCAAGCAGGGGCAACTTCGATTTGCAAGAAGTCCTCAAGTCTCCGTATTTCTTTAACTGATCTTCAATTCTCCGGAAACATCTCTGTACATTTTATTTTAAACAAGCCCTGGTGCCACTGAGGAAATCAAGCAGAGGTTGCAGATCGAACTAAAATGAGAAGGGGAAATTTTCTTGAACTGTTCAGAGGGATGCTACAAGGAGATTTAATGAAATCGAATGCTCTTTGCAGGCTGTACCGTACTGCAAATTTAAGATTATAAAGGAAATGAAAATTATATTTTTCCATGCACTGGAATCATTCCTAGCATGGGGATGAAGATGAAAAAAAGAGGAGAAACTGAATCCAGCTTTGTGGCCAAAGAACCAAGCTAGGCGTGGAAGACAGATTTGCAATTTCCTTTAGAAAGTCTTGGCATAGCTTGGTTTTCCGGGAGCAAGAGGTAGGTTCTCACTGATTTTGAGTTTGTGGACTTTTTGTTCTGATATTTAGGGTGTTTCTTTTTGTTGGGTCATGTAATGTAATTGTTGGCTGTCTGTGGTAGATGGATAAATAGATAGAGAGAGCATAGGTCTTGCGTTATTGCACACTTGTGCTGTAATTTATACATGTATAAAAATTAACAACTTTGTCAGATGGGATAAAAGAAAATGAGAATTATGGCTTCTGCTTGACGTGGGCCTTTCTTTTCCCTTGTTTTTCTTACAAAAAAGAGTTACTTTGAGGTTCATAGTCATGTGAATCTTGAACGAGATCCTAACTTTTGACTGCTAAGCAGATTGGAAGAACGCAGATTTTGTGGTAGCTTGATAAATATCCTAAGGTTTTTTATCCATTAATTTGAGTTATAAAGTTGAATCAGATGGTCTTAGTTTTGTCTGATGGATGAAACAGGACTGTTAGACCACAACAATGATTTCATATTGGTATAGGTTATATGCCATGATGTACTTTGCAAACTTGAATTCATCTGCTTCATCCACAAGGATCATCTGACAGTTTCTAGGAACTCGTCATTCCTAAGCGGAGCAT
>JAYMTO010000910.1:0-10343 GCA_036898065.1 California macrophylla | reverse complement strand
TAGAGTTCAATACTTGATACATTAACCTATGTTGCTTCTTTACTTCTACATAAACCTTAAATCAAAACCTCGATACACTTGATTTAGTCATTACTTACCTCGTAAATCACTAAACGTTCAATGTTATTCATAGCTCATTGTTGCACCGTCTAGTTATTTAGCTCAGACAAGTTCACAAGCTATAGACATTTGAGTTGAAGAAACGTACATTTCTTGAAGGATAACCGCTTACCAAGGAATGACTCATTGCTCAAATAGCGTGAGGCAGGTTCCCATTCAAGACCAACTTGAAAGAAACATTTTATTTATTATCAACAATTATTTAAATGTATTAAGACATGAACTCAAGATCATTCCTTATATAAAAGTGAGTTTTTTGTGTGCTTAATTTAAGAAATATATATTGGTTCACTTGATATAATTGCATAATCCAAGATATAATAAAATGATTTACCTAAAACTATTTCATAATCTATATATTATTGTGAAAATTGGTTCACATTACATTATTGTGTAGTGTAACGATTAATCTAGAATTGTTAGTGCAATACTACTTTGATTTTTTGAATATTAAGTCTAGAGAATAAATGTGGTAGGAAAAGATATTTGTGTAGTGTAATTAGAGTAGCTCCAGGCCCGGGAACAATGGGAGTTGCTATTCTTGGCAACACTTACTGGCTTAATTATGCTAAAGCTTATTGCTTTTTATTGTGGGTTTCATGCATTTCTGAACTGAATCATGTACCATTCTGTTCTTTGATCAGTTTTTTGTTTTTGGATTTCTGGGTTGTTTATGAATCTGATTCCTTTTCTTTTATAATTAACAGTTAACCAACCGGTATAGTGTTATTTTCGTATTGTTGGTCTGTAATGTTGCGTGATTTGTTCCAGCTGGAGACTAATTTATAGTTTTTGATAACCTGTTTGGTTTGAACTGTGTATATTTATATATTGGAGAACTTGGGACTCAAAGCACACACAAAGCTAGGAAAAGCATTTGGTGTAGCACACTGATGAAATGGCATTTTTGTATGCAGTGGGTACATTGTTAGGTGCTATGACTGGAGCTTTGATCGGCCAAGAGACTGAGAGTGGGTTTGTCCGAGGGGCTGCAGTTGGAGCAATATCTGGTGCTGTTTTTTCAATTGAAGTTTTTGAATCCTCTCTTCATCTTTGGCAGTCGGATAAATCCAGGATAGGATGTGTTCTCTACTTGGTGAGCAGAAGATGACTTCCAGTGCTTTTTTAATTGTGACATGGTGGATTTGATTTGAGCTTTGGATATCCAATTGATGTGGTGTTTATGTATCCAACAGATTGATGTCATCACAAGCCTTTTGAGTGGGAGGCTTGTTCGCGAGCGGATTGGTCCGGCCATGCTGAGTGCAGTGCAGAGTCAGGTATATAGTCTATCATTCAAGTAATAGTTTTTGATAGTTTAGGTGGCAATGCTAAAATCCGGTGTCGTATGCTGACAATTATGTCGGTTTTAAATTTAAACAGATGGGTGCAATTGAAACAACCTTTGAAGAACTTCCCAACCTGTTTGACACTAGCGGGTGCAAGGGTTTGCCAGGAGATTTTGTTGAAAAGATCCCGAAGATCAAGATAACTATAAAAAACAATGTAGATGCTTCTGGGGAGAAAGTCTCTTGTTCAGTCTGCCTCCAGGTTCGTGGTCTTCCAGTTTATTTTCTTCAGTTAGATTTGTGTTTCCCTTTTTCCCCGATGAATAAAGGGAGTTGCATAAATTGGATGGAAGCTCACATAATTAACACCTGGAATTTTCGGCAACACCAGGATTTCCAGCTCGGAGAGACAATTCGAAGCTTGCCTCACTGTCATCACATGTTTCACCTTCCTTGCATAGATAAATGGCTTCTACAGCATGGTTCTTGCCCATTATGCAGATGTGATCTCTGATACTTGTGTAGATTTACAAGAAGAGATCAAAAGGTCTGTTACCGTGTCTATACAAAACAGTCATTAACTTGTATGCTTTTGCATGTTGCATGAAGTACTTCATAACTTCATCGATCTTGTAATTTGAGTATGCTTAGCTCACCATTGTATATAAAATCATCGTGTTCTATGGTTATGTATAGAATTTTGATTCTCTTTGTTCCGTTCCTTTGCCCCTTCTCTTCTCTCGTATTTCTTATACAACGGATAGATATAGTCTTATGTACTGTTGTATTAAGGTGTAACAACAAATGACAAGAATTTGCAAGACAAATTGTAGACAGTGAATGAGTAGGAGACCCTAACATTTAATGCTTTGAAGTTGTGTGTTTTGAAGTCAATAGGGTGGTCCATAACACTTAACAGCATGGCACCATATTCAAACTGTCATTATGTGCCTGCATAACTGTCATTATGGATCGACCTACCAAATGGCAGTGTACCTCATTCAATTTGTAACAAACATTGCTTTTGTGAACCTCAAAGAGTTCAAAAACGTACTTATGCTTGACTCAAATGGATTAGAGTATTAATGTTTGAAAATACATTTATTATGACATTGATGTGTGTCATACATCTGATTTCAATCAATTGGGTGGTACAGAAACCTTTCAATTCAGCATAGATCATTGAAGGATACCTGTTCAATCAATTTGAACAAATATTTAATCTCCTACAATTTCTGATCAACATATTTCAATGAAACTGTTTTTATTGCTTTGACGGGTTATAAAAAATGGTTTCACAGTTGTGCTGATACATGGTGAAAATGTCATGACTATAACCTGCACTTGACAGGGCGACTCAACACAAGCGATTCTCACCCGCAAAACTATTGGAGATGTGAACTCTCTCCATAGGGTAGAGTAGCTGTGTCGATACTTTCATGCATATGACAATCAGATAATACAAGTTGACAGCAATTTGAAATCCCAATAGTTCCTCTTCTCAAAGTGACTTCTGAAGATGCGAACATCACAGTGTGGTTTCAGCCGACTGAACTCAGAATTAGAAAAACATGCCTGGTACCTCTGTAGAGAACCTCTCTACGTTTCCAGTTTAATGGCAGCATCTATTGCATCCACTGTATTATTCTGCTGCCCCCAGAGTTGTGCATATCTTCCTGCTTTTGATAAGAGAACTTCATGGGGTCCCTGTTCAACAACCTTCCCATTCTCTAGAACTATTATCTGCTCATCGTATTCAAAAAGAAGCAAACAATGAGTACAACAACAATATACATGTATGTTCATAACATTTGCATACAATATGAAAAATGACGGTGTTGTTTCCCTGTCCACAAACGTTAAACCATGGTATCTAGAAGGGTTTGGAAGATTTCACCAGCGAAGGATATATTATAAGAGTGACGTAAACTGATACTGAAAAGAACAGAGATTGAAGAGAATGTGAGAAATTGCTTCGAGGGTGATAAAAGTCCCTCTCTCTATACCTACAGTATGAGGGAAAGTTTTATAGGTTATACTGTAAGCTATGTTGTATGACATTGGATGTTGGGCTATAAAGAGGTTCCAAAACCCCAAGATGGGTGTACCAAAGATAAGAATGCTCTCACAGCTTTGTGGTAACACTAGGAAGGATAAGACTGGGAATGAAACTATCCAAGCAACAATTGTGGCAACAACAATAGAAGAAAAGATGAAGAACACCGCCAAAAGTGGTTTGGGCATGTGCTAGCAGGTAAGTGATCCCAAAAGTAAAAGCGAGTAAATTCAATCATATTTGGGGACAAATGAAAAAGGGTAAAGGCATATGCCTAAATAAGCATGTAAAAACAAATAAGAAGGCATGACTTAATATGGAGGAGACAGCATCAGATAGGCAGAATGACAGAAGAAACTTCGAATAAAAGATCCCAAAATGTTTTAGGAAATGATTCATGTAGCGGACTTTATTTGAAAAATGACGTGTTCTTTCCTGTCCATAAATGTTAAATCATGGTATTTAAGAATGTTTTGGAAGATTCCAGAAGTGAACTCCTATCCACTGAACATGAACAATGCTCACCTCATCACATTGCATTGCAGTTGTAAGCCTGTGGGCAATAAAGATTGAAGTGCGGTTAGTTGCTAGCGACTTCAGTGCAGTCAATATCTCTGCTTCTGTTGTGCTGTCAAGTGCACTCGTAGCTTCATCACACAGCCTGAGGAAAGCAAATGAAATGAAAATCATTCACTGCAAATAACAAATAAAAAAAGAAAACAAGAGATTATTCTTTCTCCTTTAGCACAAAGATGAAATCAAGAAGATTTAACTTAAGATTTGAATTTGTTTGTCTATCAAATGCAAACTTGCTTGGTGGTTTTGCTTATGGATCAGTGATTTAAGAAAAGGCTACATGCTACGCGCATAGTTCATCAGTACGTTGAACCATCTATCATGTAAATTGTAACAAGCTAAAGCAAGAGCAATACATTGATGCCCAGAAGACAATCTTTTAGTGAAAGGTAAATGTACTTCATACTCTTCACCTTTTTGTTATGGACTAATAATATACTATCCATTCTAAAATAAGTTTCCTACTTCATGTTTTGGAAAAACAAAGAGTTAATGAAGTTAGTGCTCCACTTTCCCACAATGCCCCCACTTGCTAAGATACTCTGCGGTAATAACAAACTCATTCGAGGATATTGATAGTAATCTATGCACAATTTACTTCCTCAAAAGGAACTTGGACATTTATTTTGGAACATTTAGTTAAGAAAAAATGGACACTTATTTTGGAAAGGGGGAAGTAAATCATAACCAGACTTGCCCTAGCAGAGACACATCACATTGCTATCAAGAACTATATATGGCTTACAGGATAGCAGGTGATTTCAAGAATGTACGAGCTAGTGCCACGCGCTGCTTCTCACCACCACTTAGCTGTGCAGAGAAATCAATAATTGGATATTCAACCAACTGGCAGATATGTAAACAGTTAACCAGTACGATTCACATTATATCCATTTGTTCATAAAATTGTCATCGTAGTAGACTTGTAGTAGCATTTCTATACTGAACATGGTATTCACTACTTGAAGGAGTAGGTCCCATATTTAAAATTTGAACCCATAACCTTGCCACAAAATTGTAGCACTCTTACCTTGAGCCCTCGTTCCCCGACCACGGTAGAATATTTTGCAGGGAATTTCATGATAGTGTCATGAATAGCTGCTTGCCGAGCAGCATCATATACCTGAATGGTAAACAGGGAGAAAAAGAAGGAATTATCGGTCTAAGAAAATAGCCAAGCTGTTATAAATTCAGTACAGAAATCTTATAGAAAAACAATAAAAATTGAAAGTACAATTTGCATACCTCTTCTTTTGTAGCTGAAAGGCAGCCATAGTGAATATTGTGAAAAATTGTATCATTGAAAAGTACCTGCATGTTAAGTATGAGTTGGTTTGTCTCGTGATAATTCAAGATCACTGCCAATCTATAAACTCATGGGAAGGTAAGTGAAATGAGAGAGTAAGGAAGGCACCAATAACTTACTGTATCTTGTGGTACAACACCTATAGACCTACGTAGACTCTCCATTGTTATCTCCCGTACATCTTGGCCATCAATTCTTATCTGTCAAAGAACAAACCAATAACAAGTTATAGTTGAAGAGAATTTCTTGGTAAGGAAATCATGACGTGGGATTTATTTATGTTATCCAGACAACTACAAAGAAAACAGTGCTACATTTAGAATTGTGAGATATTATAAAATTTGCATATTTTCTTTACAAGTAAAGGTTTTGGACAGTAATTAATTAATAACAGTTTATATCCTATCCTATTTGGATTAATTGTTGGGCACTTCAGTGATAATTAGTTTTAGGGTTTCCTTCAAAACCAGTTTTGATTACATTTATTTTGCATTTTAATAAATTGAATATTGATATATTATTAAATTAGTAGTGCGTCTATTTAAAGAATAAAGTATTAATGTACATAAGTATGTTTGATTACTCTCTTTGCTTGGTACACATATGGGTGATAAAAATTTGTGTTTCCTTTACTTCTCTGATTTTCTTCCATTTTCCAGTTCTTTCCTCCTGTTGTAGTCTTCTGTTTAGCCTTAAGTCTTATCTATTTCTCTACTCTCTTTATTTTCATTATAGTTGAACCCTATGTCAGCATTACAAAATCTTAGTTTGTAATTTTTAGTTGTTTTTCCAGTGCAACAGTATATAAAGTTTTGTTTTTGTTTCTGAGGTAATAATTTCCCTCTTAGGTTCAATTCCATGCACATGAATAGGGGAAGAAAAGAATAATTTCTTACTGTTCCTGAATGAGTGTCAAAAAATCTGAAGAGCAATCTAAGAATGGTTGACTTGCCTGCAGATACCAATTAAAGATACGTCAATGATGCGGTAAAGAAACTATATACAATTCAAGAATTTTAATAGTATCATGGAAGATAAAATGCTAAATTATGTTCTTCAGATGCCAAAAGTTGTTCTATCTATAGCAAGTAAACTCGTGTTTTACACAAGTAGCTACGAGGTCCGATCCGAGGAGACAACCAAACAAAAAGGGTTGGTCCAGTGCACGAGGCTCCCATTATACTGAGGAGGGTGATTATGTACACAACCACCCCCTTCTTTTGCAAAGAGACTATTTTTTACTCAAGCCGACGACATCAAGGTCACAAGGTAGAAGCACCCTTACCATTATGCCAAGGCTCACCCCCACAGCCAAACAAAAAGACTTAAGGCCTCAGTGGAATTCCTACCCTTCAGAGACTTAGAACATCGTCCTATTCTACTTACTACACAGGAGCCACAGAACATAGTGAGGAATGATTTTCTATGTGATAGCAGTAGTGGAACTGCCAAAACTCCCTATAAAGCATCTCCATATATTAAGACAGTAAATGCATCTCCAAGGAGTAACTAAAAAGTAGAAAAATGGTCATGGGGAAGAATATACACAAACTAGATGCGGCATACAGTGGGAGCATGTACATTATGACATCATTCAGTTGTAAGTGATTAAGCTAAAAACTAAAATCCAAACTCCATCTTCTAAATATCACAATCAAAACACAACTATAGAATACCATTACAACTTCTTTTAATACTGATTGCTCAAGTTGTCCCACATTGGAAGAATGTGGATTGAGTGACCTCTTGATATACTAGTTTGGTCTTCCACCTAATAGCTTAATCTTTTGGATTGGAATAAGTTCAACATGATATCAGAAATTGATTTGGTATTGGGTCCATGACCCATTTGTGTTTCTTCCCCATTAACTCCGGGACCCATGTGCAGGGCTCGTTGTGTTGTCAAGTATGCACGTGAGGGGGAGTGTTGAAGTTGTCCCACGTCGAAAGAACATGGATAAATTACCTCTTGATATAGTGGTTCTCCTCCCGCCTAATAACTTAACATTTTTGGGTTGGAGAAAGTTTACCACAAATAATCACAATCGCCCCAAACATGTTTTTTCTCGAATGTAATACAGAATTCAATCCTAGCGTCTGAATAGTATCAATGATGATATGATAACATCTCTTAACCAAACCAAGTTGGTACAGCAGTTCAAATTAGATTTTGTTTATGATTTTTGTACATGAGTTCTGCCCTTAAATGCATCTCTCTGAGAATTCTTGTAGAGGGTGGGGAAAACATATCTTGCACACTTGCGCACACATAAATATATGGAAGAACGAATCCATATCTTAAGATATGGGACCAATTAAGGCATTGAGAAGTCAAACACACAACAACCCCCTTTGGCTTAATGCATTACAGAATATGCACAAAGACATCATTGAAGCACCCAGGGCAGGACAGATACAAATCATAAGAGAAACAAAAGGTTAGAATTAATAACTTCATGTTGATAAACCTGGACAGATGACCAGGTCAAATAAATAACTATCTTACCACTTCCACTGGTTCCAACAATGGCCACACTTTTTCCAGCTGGTACAGAAAAAGATATCCCATCAAGTATCTTTCTTTCAGATAAATAACTGCAACATGTAAAACAAATTTACAGCACAATAAAGAGTAACACAAACAAAAGAATCCTAATAATATTTCAAATATATGTTGTAGAACTCAAATAAATCCATGGAGTGCTTATAAGAACCTTAACTACATAAGCACCCAAGACAACTTATCTCTTCTACACTGTTAACCAATATAACCCAAATGCTCCACACTATATAGAATATATAGAAAACATTTGGGTACCTGAAGTGTACATTGTCAAACTGAATGCTTCCTCCATTCAACTTCAGAGGCTGAGCATCATCTTTATCTCTAACTTCAGGTTTTTCCTGATGACAAAAAAAGATAGGCAATATCAGGTATAACGAACAATAAGAATATAAATGAACAAAGGATAACAAAGATTTGTTGCTCAAGAAGGGTGTATCATTAATTGAAGAGTTCAATAGAAAATATAGTAGGAAAAATAAAATCTAAAAACAGAGAAGGCCATTTTCTAATATTTTTACCATCTTCTAAATAATGATTTATTATGAAAACAACTAACATGTTTACTCCAAGGCATAAAACATGTTGAGTAAATGGTAATTGGAGAAACACATGAAAATAACTTCAAAGTCTATTGGATCTGAAGGGCAAGAAAGCATTGATAGTTACTTATAATACCTCCAGCAACTGGAACATGGACTTCATGTCAACAAGACTCTGAATGGTCTCGCGATAAACACTGCCCAGGAAATTGAGTGGAAGAGACAGTTGGAAGAGAAGTCCATTTACCATAACCTGTGTGGTTCATTTATACACAATCTTAGTGAACACATCATGAAAAGCAAACTTAATAAAAGCAAGTGCCGCAAGTAGAGAATTTTACCAGATCACCAACTGTCATCTCTCCATTCATAATCCCATGAGAACACAACACCATGGCAGTTGACAGAGCTGTGCTAAATATCACATTTTGACCGAAGTTCAAAAAAGCAAGACTCCTCTGTGTCTTTAAAGCAGCATCTTCATACCCTGAAACAGAACCAAGAATCAACAAAAAATAACAGTGAAAATGATAGTACAACATAAAGACCATTAAGTAATATTGTTGTGATTTAGAATTGTTAAATTTACCCCAACCCAAAGCTTAAGCTATAAGGTGAAGGGCCCAACTAATATATTAAGTAACCATTAAATCCACATTCTTTCAATGAGATACACTTCAACACTTCTCATGTGCAGTCTATACAACCCAAAGGGTCTCGCATGTGGAGCGAGAATATATGAAGAGGGAGGAAGCGCAAACAGGTCACAGACCCAATACCAAACTAGGTTCTGATACCATGCTAAATTTACTTCAACCTCAAAACTTAAACTATTAGATGGAGTCTTGTATGCCACCTGAAGAAAGATTATGTCATGGGCACTGAACGTTAAGTTGGGTATTTTTCAAATTTTGGAAGGCTTATACTTGAGATTCAAAATTCATGAAGCATCATATTTTTTCAACAAGATTCTTAATACATAGTTTTAATTAGCTAGCAATAATTGCTTCTTGATATGTTAACGGAGTCCACTGAATTGAGTTAGTAAGTGGAATTCATCTGTTGAACACAACATAGACTCGAAGTCTAATTCTTTCTTTCTCACTCTTGCATCCCCATTCTGTTTTTACTCTGGCACATTTTTGTGCTATCCAATTAATAAGATTTTCCTTCAAATGACATGTGGCAACTAATGTATCACAACATATTTAGTTACAAAGGCCAAAATAGTCCCAAACACATTGCAATCCATATAAAATATTATCAAAGTTAGAAATGAAATATAGTTAGATTTGGATAGCAATGAAATTGCCCTAATTTGGATTATTCGCGAAAGAGATTATAATTTTAAGTGAAGTGTTTGGTAAAGAAATCTGAACATAATTTGAAGGGAAAAGAAGTTGAGTACCCCAAACTACTCATTTGATGATTATAACTGTTGGAGAATATAAAAGTCCTATTCCTTTTAACAGTACTCCTTACAGTGACATTGCAACAAATCATCATCAGTAATAGTGATACTGACATATGAAATGATGTGGTCTTAGACCTCAAAATGTAGATGATATTTTTGTTTGCATATAATAGCAATATTTTTTTTACAACAACTGAGTATCAATATTTCTATTCAACCAATTAATTGATTATATTAAAAACCAGAAGCACAAACATAGAGTAGTATTTATGACATTATAATATATTTTTGTGAGAAACCTAACCTAGCATACTCTAAAAGACACATGAGGTTGGCTAAATCAAACCACATTAAGCCAATCAACATTTCATATAATGTGAGTTGTCATGAAGGCCTTTACAAGTTATCTTGATGAGATAGTAACTTCAATTTGTGACATTGTTTGTTCAATTTAACCATATGGTTTGTGCATGTTTG
>JAYMTO010000909.1:0-10344 GCA_036898065.1 California macrophylla | reverse complement strand
TATGCCCTGAGACTATCGCAAACGTAGATGCTGGGTTATGGGCTGCCTCAGAATGTTTTATTGAAAAACTGTATGATACTTCGTGTTTGTTTCTTTTATTTGATAGTGACAGATCAAAATGTTGGGCAGGTGCTAGATGAGTATCAAAAGAGTTTTGGTGATTCGTGGAGGGCTGTGCAAGCCGATAATAATCAGCCATGGCCTTACTTGGATGAAGCACTCGTAAAATTCCAGGTATTCTCTTTGCTCTTTGTTAATATTATTGTATTTTCTTTAGGACTATTTATTTGAATTTGTATTTCCTGCAACGTTTTCCAGTGGTGATCAAATCCATGAAATTTACTACTTGTATTTTGTTATTTTATCCTTGAAATATGCAGGATCCTGCAGAGGCTGATAAGTTGATGAAACTTCAGAGGGAGTTGGACGAAACAAAAATTATTCTCGTGAGTATTAAGTAAACTGTATTGTTTTGTGTGGGCTACTTCTTTTGCCGTTATGTTTAGTGAATGTTGATTCTTTATTTCAATTTCTTTTCATTTATGTTTGTTTCTTTGATACAGCATAAAACTATTGATAGTGTGCTAGCTCGAGGTGAAAAGCTGGACAGTTTGGTAGAGAAGAGTTCAGATCTCAGTGCAGCCTCACAGGTTCGTAACCTAGTCCGCGTCTTTAACCTTCTGTGAATGATCTCAATAATCAGCTAAAATAAAATGGAAGGCAGAAGTTCTAATCACTCCATATAGCTGCAAAGTTGTTTAATATCCCATCAACGTGTTTTAGAGTAGATAACATAGTTTAAACCTGCATTTGACATTTAAAGTCATATTTTACTGTTTTACTCGAACTCATTGTTAAGAGAAGGGACTTGTTGTTGGAACAGATGTTCTACAAGCAGGCGAAGAAAACAAACACATGTTGTACCATATTATAAGCTTGTACGGTACGGGGATATGATGATACATCAACTTCAGATGATAGTTTCTTAAGCTCTGCAAACTCTGATGTTCCAGTCATAGTTTACTGTAATTTCAAGCACATATTTTGTCTCAGTTATAATAGGAGAGTTGGTAACTAACGTGTATAATTTTTAATGTGAAATTTCTTAATTGTGAAGATAAATTTTTAAGTCTGATTTGGTAGAAAATGCATGGTATGCAGGGAAATCAATTTAATACATTTGATGATTTAATTTGTTTTCGAGATGGTAGCCAAAAAATACATTTCCTTTCCCTTCCTTTCCTTTTATATTATATTATAAATAAATATACAAATAAATACAAAAGAGTAAAAATTGATAAAAGTTGTGTGCATTTTATTTTAAAAATATGTATAAGCTAAGGATTCCATTCAAATTGCTTACACGAACTCTCATCATATGTTCTATATTCATCAAAGGGATATATATCAATACTCTCATTTTGTCAAACTTAAAATGTTTTATTCTCCATTTGAGAGATACTCTTATAGACATTTTGTTGATGGGGACAGAAAATAGTTGATAAATATGTTCTTATATATGTTTGCAAAAGATTTGAAAATAGCTTTAAGTTTATATATTTTTAATGGTATTTAATTTTAGATTTTTAATTTATAAATTTAATCTAAAGAGTGTTTCAAAAGATTTGGAACAAAATCTGGACAAGAATAGATCTAAGTTAAATAAAATGAAACAGATTTTAGAACTTATTTAAAGCAAATAAAGTTTAAGGAAATATTAAAACATAGAATTAAATTAGAACAAAATTTAAATTTTGAATTAAGACAAAGTAAAATATATAAACGCCATAATTGTAGAATATGTCTTGTAGTTTTGGAATATTATCTAATGAGTCCAAAAAGACAAATTTATTTACAATTATTATTTTTACCAAATTCTAGCTTTAAATGACTATTTGTTTTTGGGAAGGATGAGCAGAATTGGTTAGTCAGTTAAGAATGACGCCATCTCTCCAATCAAGGTTCAATTAAAATCAATAGTATACATATTTTCCCAAAACAGCGATTTTGGATATTTTTAGCATTTAATTCCTGAATAAGAAGGCAGATTCTGTAAAGATAATTGATTCTGCAAAAAAAATATTCTTTTGACTGTGGGTCATAAAATAGTAATTGATTTTCGTTGTGCTGGGTTGAAAACTTTCAGTCTGTTCTGGCCATCGCCATCATTATCAAAACGTACATCCTTACTTGCTACAACTGTCTTCTCTCTCTGTAGCCACTTTGTTAATTATTATCTTTTGTTCTTCAGTTGTTAATGTTCTTCTGCTCTTCACCATTCAGTTTCTGGGTTGTTTTGGGCTTCTGGGTCTGCCGAGAAAGGGTCTGAAACTGTGTCTCAGCCCTTAAAGCTTGAAGCTTTACTGTGTTGCTCATCGGGGTATTTGAGTTTCTAAGCGCACAATGCCTGCGGGTGAAGATGGAACCGCTGATCGATTTCCGGTGGTTGGCATGCGAGTCCTGGCCGTCGACGACGATCCCACATGCTTGAAAGTGTTGGAGAATCTGCTGAGGAAATGCCAGTATCAAGGTTTTGTTTGTCTGATCGATTATTGTTTGGTTGATGGGACATTGATTCTGTGTTTTAAATCATCTTTTTCTCACTAAATCTTGGACCTTTTGTTTTGCAAGTACGATTGGCACTCCTGTATGCATAGAATATGGAGTGTTGGTTCTCTGTTCATCATTTTTTAATTGGGTTTTGTTGAGTTGATTTCATTCAGTTCCTGAATTTCTGATTTATCTTTTACTGGTGAAAGTTCAATCCTTTCCTCTCAGATATGTATGGAAAACTGGTTTTAAATGTTTTTGAGTTTTGTTATATTAATCAATCCTGCCTTTACTTTGTATTTCATTTGGGATTAGTAGATTGGTTGGCTCAATCTGGAGTGTTATTTATATCTACATTATCTGGTTATCTTTGGTTGTAACAATGAGTTTCCAGATAAAAGCAGTTTTCTGAATTGGGCTTCTTTCTCATATGTGAGTTATTGCTTGCTGCAGTGGCTACGGCCAATCTCGCTGCTGCAGCCCTCAGAATGCTGAGGGAAAACCCAGAGGGTTATGACTTGGTTATCAGTGATGTAAACATGCCCGACATGGATGGCTTTGAGCTACTCGAACGTGTGGGGCTTGAAATGGACCTACCAGTTATCAGTAAGCACAATCCTATGCTTTACCATTATTTAAGTTATAGACTTTAGAAGTAGTATTGTTTTTGGATGCAATTTGTCATTTGATATATCTTCAAAATGGTTGCAGTGTTGTCAGCACATAGTGATACAAAGCGAGTAATGAAGGGGATTACCCATGGTGCTTGTGACTATTTATTGAAACCAGTTCGAATTGAGGAGCTCAAAAATATATGGCAACATGTAATTAGAAAAAAGAAATTTGAATCCAAGGATCAGAACAAGGTCCCCAATGAAGATATTGATCACCTTCAAGCTGGAGCTGGACAAAGGGTTACATCATCTGACAATGGTGATCAGAAGGAAAAATCAAATAGGAAAAGGAAGGACCCCAATGATGATGAGGAAGAGGATGGATCTGAGAATAATGACCCATCAACCCAGAAGAAACCGAGGCTTGTTTGGACTCCGGACTTGCATGGGAAATTTGTTGGAGCTGTTAATCAATTGGGTCTTGATAGTGAGTAGTTTGCTTTGCATGATATTCTTTTGCATTCTGAATAGTGTATTTTATTGCAATGTTTATTGTCATAATTTTGCTTTTCATGCAGAAGCCGTTCCAAAGAAAATTCTTTACTTGATGAATGCTGAAGGGGTTTCCAGGGAAAATGTTGCAAGCCATCTACAGGCATGTGTCTTCTGTTTCCCTGATTTCTTAGTTGAAATTGATATGTGATATGAAATAAGGTTTTCATTTAGTTGCTTATTGTCAACCCCTGGAAATAATATTGTCTTGCTTATCAATATCTGTCTATCGCCAAACATATTTAAGAAACATTTTGAGAACAAGCACTTCCCTTTTCCGTCATGCACTGGACAGTTACATCTGTTATGTATTTGAATTATCCTTATATTTCAGTTCTCTTCCTCAAACAACGGTGTGTTCAATTTCAGAGAACTATGAGATTACTTAAATTGTTCAGAATATCACACATACCTGATCTTAGAATAGAGAGGATATATAAATTTGTGTACATGATAATATCATCAATCTTGTCATGCACATGCTCAATGAGAATATCTTCTGCTGTATTTAGAATTTCTCTTATTTCAGTAATTTCTTACAACAGTCATCATAAAAGCTTCCTTTTTTATGTTTTACAGAAATATAGGCATTTCCTTAAAGGGATAAGCCAGCAAGCTAACATGGTCGCTCTAGCGGGTAGAAATTCTTCTTACATGCACATGGGTTCCCTAAATGGATTTGGAGATTTTCACACTTTGGCTGGATCCGGAAGGTTCTCAAACACTTCTCTAGCATCATACCCTCCTGGTGGGGTGCTAGGTAGGTTGAACTCTTCTGCTGGTGTGAGTCTTCGTGAGATTAGTTCTTCTGGACTGATTCAACCAAGTCCTCAAAACTTGACCAACTCTCTAAATAGTCTTGGAGCGTATCACTCAGCTGTTTTACCCCCTAACCGAAGTGCCACCTTATTTCAAGGAATTCCAACACCGTTGGATTTCAACCAGTTGCAGCATAGAAAGATAGGCACTCCTGTTACGGGGTTCAATTCCAGAAACGATCCAACAACCTTTGTTGGCACAAGTTACCATGACACAAGCTCCCCAATTGGTTGCTCAAGCAACTCATTTGGCAGTTCTGCAAACATTCCTTTAATATTACAAGGGAACCCACAGCAGGCACAAAATCGAGATGGCTTTAGCAATCAGTCTTCTCTCAGAGTAGGTCCTTCACCTCCAAGTTCTACTGAGATTGGTCCTATTGGTTTGTCTACTTTTCTTGACCAAAGCCGGTCTAATGATAGTTGGCAGAATGCTGTTCAAATGGAAAGCTGGCAGAGTGAACTTTTTAGTCATGCTCAAATGCCAACTAATAATATGATAGACGGAGTATCTTCAAGCACCTCTCATATTCTTACCAATCCAATAGAGATGTCTTCAAGTGGTGCTGTTCCAGTGCCTTGGGAGGATTCGGGAGGAGTCATGCAATACCAAAGAGGCCTGATTGGTAATTCTGTTCAGAATACAAACTTTGCAGCAAATCAGATGCATAGGATGGGTTACAACTACGGCATGAATAATACTTTCAGCGCCATAAATTCTCTGCTTTCTTCCAGTGATGTAATAGGATCCTTGAGCTGTGGTATTGACCAAGACAAGCCAGTCAGCAGTAAAAACATTGATGCCTCTTTGATCACAAATTCTGGCACTCCATCTGCAATTCAGCATAACGAGGTTGAGAACTCTGATATGTGCACGAGGATGAGATCTAATGAGTACCTTGTGGAACAAACAAAGGCGCAAGATGGTTTCATTCACGAGTCCCTGAACGATCTACTGAACGCAATGGACAAGCGGGTATGATTGAATATCTTGCGTCATTCCTGCAAGCTCCTCTTTTATATACCTTCTTATGGTGTTCTGAGTTATCACTCACATTAAATGGTAGAATTCTAGCTATAATGTTAGATTTGATTAATTACTACAAGATATATTTTAGCTCTTGTACATCAAATCACATAAGGACATATGAGAACTTTATATGGGTTGTAGAAACACTCATAAATTGAATATGAAGCTGTTTCCAGAAAAGTCCATTTTACAATAATATATCCTTTGCATGTTACATTTCTGGATTCACATGTTTTGATTTTGATCCTGTGAAGATAAACATAACTTGGTCATCTTTGTGCAAGTTTATAACTTTAATGGTTACCGTGTGTTTGGATCTCGGGGAAGTTGAAGGAAAGCAAAAGAAAGTGATAAGTCTTGGCATAGCAAAACTACAGTTGCACAAACTGATAGGTGATATCAGTTGGTTTTGTAAACCATTAAAGTTGGCACCAACATCACCCTTAAATTACAAAGTAACTGCATGGTTCGGCAATGGGAACCAGTTCTGGGGCTGAAACTGGTTCTCAGAAAATCTGGTAAAGATGATTCATGCTATGTTTCTACTTCTACCCATTTAGGCATTGCGATCTTCTCTATCGTACTCAGACCTCAAGTATGAGATCGTTGATTACAATCCTTAAACTTGTGATTATTCCTGATAAAAACAATGAATCTCCTGTGTTAGTAACATAGCACTCACATGTTTTACATCTCATCAGTATCATCAAACATAAAAGGGATCTTCATATGAAGGCCTCTCAAAATGATCAACAAGTTCAACAAAACCATGTTATTGTAATGATATACAGAAGGGTTTCTTTCTCCACTGCCCAGTACTTAACTTAGTCGAGCTCTTCGAGTTGAGCTCTCCTCTCTGCAGCTCTTTTCCTCACAAATATTCCCCATCTTAACGCGGCTTTGAGCTTAAGCCATCCCACAACAGCTTTCCCAGAGCTACTACGGCCATGTTCTTGCCCGAATGTCCTTTCTACCGGAGGCTCCTCATATTGCACACCGTATGAGTAGCAACTTTCATTGGGATGACTGAAACTGGGAATCATCCCAACACCAAATGTCCTCAGCAATCTCTGCATGTCATCACTCTCCAACATTTCCGAACTTCTAAGCCGGATATCCTCAGCTAAGAAGTTATCCATTCCCTGCCCGTTTCTTGGACGGGACCAATCTCCTGGATAATAAGCACCAGCTGACGGAGCTAAGACTGGCATGTAGTCCATGCCGCCAGATAACGCGGTTTGAGGGTTGCTCAAGGACATCATGGGCATCTGATCCGACCTTGCAAATGGAAACTCGATCAGCTGAGGAACTGATGGATGGTTCTTTGCAGTTTCACATGGAGGGCCTGGTTCAGAGGAAAAGTATTGCTGCCTGTTCGGCACATTATTGAACTGATGATGATCTGTAATGAAGTTGCTGTCAGCTATTGGTGCAGCAGAAGGCGCTGGCCCTCTCTTAACATTGGTTAGGGAATTCAAGACTTTGCCATCATATTCTACTACTTGGTTCCAGTGCTCGTATGCCCTCTTCACTAACGAGTCCACAGTAATCTGTGCATTGCGAAAGAAGTTACACATAAAAAACAAACACAGACTTTTCAAATGTCCCGTGCTGGGGATTCTGGGAGAATGAAAGAGCTTCTACCTTTTGAGTATGTGTTAGTGATTCCAAAGAGAGGAACTGTCCTTCAGCAATGAGTCCCCTAAGCTCGTAAATATGATTGAAAACAACACCAGTGTTATGAGTTCCATCAGTGTAGTAAACATAGAGCTTCCTGCCCAAAACACATGTTTTGGCATGCTCCACTGTGTTCTCCCACATTCTATTAGACATTCCGCTCCCTAGTATCTACAGATCGAAGAAGAATCCAAGTTCAGAAATTTAAGAAGTGTCCATGCTCATACAGAGATTATAAACCAAAAGGAAAGCGTAACAGACCAATGATGAGAAATCCTTACATTCCTCAATCTCTGTGAGTCTTTGACGAGAACCCGGAGGAAATCCTCAACTGTCGTGATATCAGCCTTTACCAATTTTTTGTGAAGTGCTCCATCTTTGGCTATTCTATCCAATCTCCAAACTTCATCATGTAAAGCTGGCGGGTAATGTTTCTTGTACACTGAAACATTAATGCACAACCAATAACATAGGTAAAACAATTTTGTGAACTCATGTAAGGAGAATATAAGAACGGTGGAGGGGATGCTACTTTCAAAATAAAATTTCCTTAAATTTAGCTTGTGATTGTAGACTTACATTCTCCCCTGTGATCTTTAACTGCAAAAGCCTCCGTTTTAGCTTCACGGACACGAATTTCCTCACAATAACCAGGAGAAACTTTCACGCCAAGTCTGAACTTTCTGCTCCTTATCCAACTAGAATTATCTGTGAAACTGAGATCCCCAAGAGTTCCTATCCCATCCCTTAGGGCAATATGAAGATCCCCAGTTAGAAGTGGTCTTTTCCCCTCACGCTCCTTCACTTCTTGGCTCTCAAACCGCTCCTTTGTCCAATCTTCATCAGCTTCCTCATTGAAGTCACCTTCAAGCACCACAATGTTTAACTTAGCGGCTGATTCTGGACCAGTTTGCACAACACTGCCCGTGTTCAGATCTAGCAACACAACATGGATGGCCACTCCTTGCTCTCCTTCCACCTTTCCACCTGTAAATAGGTGAGGAGGCATTCTTGTTTTGAAATGAAGTTGCAGATTTTTCCCTTCCGGGCCTTGTATCCTTGGAGGCAGAGACCTATACACAATCATAAATGGGATTAGTTCACAGAAAAATCAAATGAAAATCATCAGAATCTAAGACTGTATTACAACATTCCCGATGGTATTTAAAAGTTGGTCGTTTTAAACTGTATAACTCACATAATCATTACTGCAACTTGAAACACGCAAATCCCTTTCCATATTTGCACAGTGATCATACAGTATGAAGCCTTAGATTTACATGCCACTCCTAGTTTCAATTGGATGACTTCATTAATTAATTGTGTTTCAAAGACTAGATTCACAAGAAAAATTACAAACAGATGCTTGTAAATTAAAAAAGTAAAAACTGCATTGCAAGAACCTCCTTCTCTTCTTCCTCGGGATCTTTTCTCCCTTGTTTTTTTTTGCATATACATGATATACAGCCCAAGTGTCATCAAGCATGCAACATCTTGTAATCTTTACTTTCTTTATCATTTATTCCCAGATTGGAATATCTAGTCTAGCTTTGTAGTTTTAAGATCACCTCACAGATAAACGCTCTATGTTATTCCACAGCCTAACAATGCTTTGATTGGGAGCAAAACTTAAAGGGATATATTGTTAGTTCCTTTCAGATTGTTTCTCAGCACCATACATTGGTAATAGTTATATCTAAATATGAAGGTAATAAGGACATCTACCTTCCAGGCAAGGCGGCATGACCGAACTTTGTCAAAGCGCGCTCCACTTCTTCACTGACCTGTTTATCATTAACAAAATGTACAGAATTAACAAGAGGAACACTTAATTGATGCAGAATTCCTTGTTCTGAAAATCAAATTGTTCACATATGTATTTGCACATGACTGTTGCTATTTGGAAGTACTGGTGTGAAAATTCATCTTGCCATATTTGACTCAATGACTACTTTATGTACTATGTTGCTCAAATCTTGTACAAAACTTTGTAACAGAGATCGAGTACCAAAAACTAACTCATGAATAAAAATGGCTAATCATGAATCTGAAGCAATTTAATGTTTTTGTAGTAGCTGACACGCCACAAGTGTATGACTCACAATTCTGCGTAAGAGAGGCTCCAAAGACGAGGAAAGTCTTTGCAAACTATCGATCTTCAAAGCATCCACAACTACACTGCATGTAAATTACTTTTTGTAATTATTGAAGCGGACTAACAAAATCTGCATTAATAACTTGCACAGAGCACATTCAACAAATGAGCATGGTAATAGCATAGCATCTAGGTTAGAAGTTGACAGTCAGAACTTGATACAAAGTAGCATGCAATTACAAGATCATAAGTTTTTCTGGTAAGTTTTGTTCAGTAAAATAAACAAAAAGTAAATTAACAAGTAGAAACCTCATAATCTTATATTTGGACAGGGCATTATACCGTAGAAGTTGATAATGTTTAGAAACCCTCATAATCTTATGTTTGGTGGACAGGGCATTATATCGTAGAAGTTGATCATGTTTAGAAACCTCATAATCTTATGTTGTACAAGTACAATGATAGGGATTGATGGCGCAACTGGCTGAAAGAGTCAGAACCAATCAAATCACCAAAACAAAAGTATATTTTGTCAAACCCTCTCAATTATATGTTTATTGTGGTTCTGTAATTTGCCTAATTTTGCATGTTAAGACCCGCAGTACCATATGTAATGACTAAAGATCTAATAGTGTACCAGGTTATCAAGTTGTCTGAAGCAAATAGTATCAGATTTTAGAGGGCATTCCTAGCACACTATCATAATTAGATTGTAAGGTTCCTCTTCAAACCTACTTAATTTGTATCGATTCCAAACCCAGTTCAGATCCTAATCAGTACAACCCATCCCTAAAAACTTATAAATATTTCCATGAACTGAGATATGCTGATAATTAACAGAAACAACGCCAAAATTCATCAGAAAAACAGGAAATAGGGCAAATATGAGATAAAAAACAACATTTTGAATGAAGAGGATGCAATATGAAAACCAAACCTTGCCAAAGCAGGCAATTTGGGCCTTTTGAGTCCGTGTGGATGCTCCGAATCCTCTTGACTCTGCTCATA
>JAYMTO010000908.1:0-10346 GCA_036898065.1 California macrophylla | reverse complement strand
CTAGGAGATATAGAAATAGTAAACTAAGACTAGGAAACTAGGAATCGGAAATATTCTTAAACTCTAACAGTTTTGAAAAGTGTGGATTCAGTGACTACTTGATATACTAGTTGGGCCCTCCACTTTTGAGCAGAAAATTTAAGCTGATCAAAAAAGAGAAATTAGAAAAATAAGTTGCAGTTTTTTCGTGAAGTTTGTAATTGTTATAAATTGGAAGGCTTACCTTTCATTTGCTGGATTCAGGTAACGGTGACTCTGTCAAACTCTTTTTGGCTGATCATATCAAGTCTACGTGCAGCCAAAATATTGCACGATACTATGCTAGGTTCTATACTAAGTGCTCCCATGGTATTTTTCCACACCAACCCAACTGGACGGTTAATCAATAGGTTCGCAAAGGATCTAGGTGATATTGATCGCAATGTTGCCAATTTTATGAATATGTTCCTCGGCCAGGTGTGGCAGCTTCTTTCAACCTTTGCACTGATTGGCATCGTGAGCCCAATATCCCTATGGGCAATAATGCCACTTATGATATTGTTTTATGCAGCCTATCTATACTATCAGGTATGTCAGACATTACCATTCATCTGGTTTATAAGTTTAGGCGATTACGTGTTTCCATTTCTTGTTTCCCAAACCAATATTTGCTCTAATTGTCATCATACATGTTCTACAGAGCACTGCCCGTGAAGTAAAACGTATGGATTCCATCACCAGATCTCCTGTCTATGCACAATTTGGAGAGGCATTAAATGGTTTGTCAAGCATTCGTGCATATAAAGCATATGATCGTATGGCCAACATTAATGGGAAGTCCATGGATAATAATATCAGATTTACCCTTGCAAATATTAGCTCAAATCGGTGGCTTGTTATAAGGTTGGAAACATTAGGGGGTGTAATGATTTGGTTGACAGCAACATTTGCTGTCATGCAGAATGGAAGAACAGAAAACCCGGCAGCATTTGCCTCCACAATGGGTCTACTTCTCAGTTATACTTTGAATATCACTAACTTGTTGAGTGGTGTTCTTAGACAAGCAAGTAGGGCCGAGAATAGTTTAAATTCTGTGGAGCGTGTTGGCACATATATAGATTTGCCTTCTGAGGCTCCAGCAGTCATTGAGAGCAACCGACCCCCACCTGGTTGGCCTTCATCAGGGTCTATACAGTTTGAGAATGTTGTCCTACGTTACAGGCCTGAACTTCCTCCCGTCTTGCATGGGTTGTCCTTCACAATCTCTCCTAGCGAGAAGCTAGGAATAGTTGGAAGAACTGGTGCAGGAAAATCTAGCATGCTTAATGCATTGTTCCGAATTGTAGAGGTGGAAAGCGGAAATATCGTGATTGATGGTTGTGACATCACGAAAATTGGACTGATGGATCTACGGAGAGTTCTTAGCATAATACCACAATCACCAGTTCTTTTCTCAGGTATGCACCTTAAATAATTGGACTTGAATTGACTCCACTATTAATCTTGAATTCAGATTATTTACGTCCTTCTTTCTCCTTCCTGATGATATGTTATCGCGTATATTTGAATAGAAAGAGTAAAATTTCAGCAGATGTATATGCAAGTTCCATCATGCATGCTAGACAACTTTGGAAGAGGCCATGATAACATGTCTTTAATTCCAACGAATGCTTGATGTCATGATTTTAATGGTACAAAATTGGTGCTTAATTGGAAACAGCTAATTGTTGATCTCATATTTAAATATTTGTGTTGATCATTAGTGCTTTTCTTATAGTCTGAGTACATATATGGTATATTTATGTCATACTCAATACTCCCTAAACAGACAGCATCAATCCCTGTGTATCTTTTCTATTTGCATAATGCTTAATGCTATAACAGTGCCTTTAATAAACTGAGCAAATCTAATGCTCATTTTTATTCTGTCTAGGTACTGTAAGATTCAATCTTGATCCTTTTAGTGAACATAGTGATGCTGACCTTTGGGAAGCTTTGGAGAGAGCTCATCTGAAGGATGTCATCAGGAAGAACTCTTTTGGTCTGGATGCTCAGGTAACATCTGCTCCAGCTTTGTCTTAATCCTCCATGCAGCTTTGTTTTTTACTTTTAATTCTGGCTTTAACTTAGCCACTGATGTCATATCGCCATGTAGATGTAACACCCGGCCTCTCAATCCTATCTTGGGGTTTAGAGGTTTTAAATAAATTATTTCCTTGCTGATCAAAAAATAATAATAATCCTAATGTGGTGTGAAAGTCGATTCTTATTTTCATAAAGTTCCTTGTCATTCTCTTTTGATGATTAATGATTGTAAAACAGTTAAAATGGTGCAATTTATGAATCACATTGAATATGAAATGCTTTCGGAGTTGATGTGTAAGTGGGCAGTATCACTAATCTGTCTTGTGATTAAGGATATTACTGTCAACTTAACCATTAAATTATGCATGATCATGGAAGACCAGAAAGGTGGCCGAAAATTCTGCCCCATGCAACTAAAACCCAAAAGTAGTAGTAAAGGCCTGAATCTAGGAACTTCTACTCAAGTTACTGCCCCTGAAGGCTGGAAAATTACTTGTCCTCTATTAAGAACATTGATAGGTTCTGAATGTGCATGCATTTCCATGTCTAATACAGAGTATAAAGTATTACAAACATGAAGTCCTATATTGACTACTTTCTGACAAGAAAGTTATTTTTCCTTTTCAAGGTTTCTGAAGGAGGGGAGAATTTCAGTGTTGGTCAGAGGCAACTATTAAGTCTTGCTCGAGCATTGCTACGTAGGTCAAAGATTCTTGTTCTTGATGAAGCAACTGCAGCTGTGGATGTCAGAACCGATGCTCTTATCCAGAAAACCATTCGTGAAGAATTCAAATCATGCACAATGCTTGTAATTGCTCACAGACTAAATACCATCATTGACTGTGATCGTATTCTTGTGCTTGATGCTGGACAGGTATGGACGGTTGAATTTAGCGTTTGTGAAAGTTTCACCATTAAATCTATCTAGCAAGTCATAGTAAACCAAGTTCAGGACCCATGAGTCTGATTATAGTTGGATAAGTTTGCAATCTGGCAGTGAGTGACTCCAAATAAAGTCTTTTTTTGTTCTTTATGTAAACCTGTTACCTTCTTTTTTCAGGTTCTAGAACACGATAGCCCAGAGAAATTGCTGTTAAATGAAGATAGTGCGTTCTCTAGGATGGTGGAGAGCACTGGGACTGCAAATGCTGAGTACTTACGTAGCTTGGTACTTGGAAGAAAAGAGAACGAAACAGACAAAGAAAGCAGGCAGCATGATGGCCATAGGAGATGGCTGGCTTCTTCACGCTGGGCTGCTGCCGCCCAGTTTGCTTTAGCAGTTAGCCTCACTTCTTCACATAATGACCTTCAAATGTTGAATATTGAAAACGATGATAATATCCTCAAGAAAACAAAGGATGCAGTTATAACTCTGCAGGGAATTTTGGAGGGGAAGCATGATGAAGCTATAGATGAATGTCTACAAGAGTACCAGGTTCCTAGAGAGGGCTGGTGGTCGGCTCTCTACAGGATTGTCCAAGGTAAATATCCAATATTCATCCTCGAGGATATACATAACTATAGCATATACATAAGCGCTATATGCATCTGCCATCTCCTAATGGGAATTACTTTGGCAAGTACATGCTTGTTGCTGAGAAATCCCCATACTACAGTCTTGCGTTGTTATAAATAAAACAGTTGGCCAAATTCTTCAAATATGTGAAATGAACATCTTTTAGCTGTTTCTTCATCCATTCTTGTTTTTTATTTGCAGGTCTAGCTGTTTTGAGTCAGTTGTCTCAGGAAAGGCTTCAACGGTTTGAGTATGATTTTGAGGACAGATCCCCAGATTGGGAAAATGCCTAAATGTAGAAGACTGCTGATACTTTAAGTGTTTTCCGAGGAAGCATAGTTTAGAAAACGTCAGTGTTTAGCAATCTGATGCCAAATGTATGTCTAATTAAGGCATTACTGTTAAAGTTGCAAGAAACTAAACAGAGATGCCTGTCCATATCTGTAATTATGTGCTAGTAATGAAGTCTTTCAAAATCAGCTTTTAGGTTCTAAACTCACAAGTTGTGCATTTGGAACAAAAGAGTTTTGACTGTGCTGCACCAGAATTTTAGGTTGTACCTGAGACCTCTCCCAAGAGGGACACATTCATCAGGACAATGAAAGAAACATACAGATTCTTAACATTTGCAAATGATCATTAACCGATCAAAGGCTGAGCCATTACACATATGACCTTTGATTGACATGTCAGTTCTGTTTGGGGTGAGAAGATACAAATTTCATTTCCATTTGTTTCACAAGCATTCCTCATTTCAGTATGTCAGAATCCTCATACAGATTCTTACAGCAACAATATACCACCAATTTTCTCTACATTTAACCTCAGCTGTTTATAGCTGCTGATATAAACAGAATTCTACCATAGTTAATCAACATCATATCACAAGGAACTTGTAGAATAGATCAGCAATCCAAGTCGCGGCTCAGGCAAGTTCAGTCAAGTTACCGGACACTTGCATCTGAACAGTTCAAGTTTTCCGATCCATCACCAATGATGTCTGCTGGTTCATCGTGATTATGAATGATTTCAAAGGCATTAATGCAAGCACTAGAGAACCCACTTAAAGCCTGGAACACACTGGGGAGGGTTGCTTTCAGATTATTCAAAACCATGGCTTGAGTAGCCTGGACAGAGTTCGCATATTTTTCTTTCTCGCACTGGACATGTTTCCTCAATGCCTCAGTTTTGGCACGCTTGATCGATAAAGGATGTTTCGGGCTCAAATCGGACGGTGCATCTCCACCGGCCTTGCTCCCCTCAAGCTTATACTCCATCTCATTTAGCAAGTACAACTCCTTTTGCAACCTGTTCTCAAGCTTATCAGATATTTTTTGCAGGTTGTGTTCCTCCACCATCTGCAAGAATATGGAGTGAATAGCAGACAATAAGCTCTTAATAGCTTCCGAGGCTACCTGTAAGAACAACGAACAACAAAGTTTAAGCAATCTGATATCATCCCATGAAATGGTCAAGAGCTGAGGGTACTTAGAAGTTGGAGAATTTAGTAAAACCAAGCACATGAACATATGAAATTAGTACCTTGTCAGGTAATTTGTCAAGGGTAAGCAGCCATTTTTCACAAAAAGCATGAAGCGTAGATGAGCAACTACGCTGTTGATCATTCACAAGGTTATCAGTGAGTTGAATCCACCTGCAGAGGGTTCTTACATACTCTCTTTGGGTCTTGACAACCTTGCAGAAACTGTTGTACCAATTAGTGACCTCGGTTTCAAGCTGAACAATGGCCTGGCGATGGTAGTTGGTTGTTGGGTTCAAGTTTTGATCATTGGTTAGATTATTCATCTGCTGTGAAATATGATTCTGAACTTGATGACACTCGTACATCCTTCTCCATACATGCATCAGCCTACAGGAAAATTCAAGACGGATAGAGAGATGTGAGAACAGAACTGTGATATCAACTTCATACATTAAAGGGATTGATCCAAATGCTGTCCCATATGCCAAGAGAAAATAAAGATACACTATGAGGCTCATTTCAACTGGCATAATACCTTCATCAACATATATCCGTTGGAAACTTGATGGAACTCTATAATAATAGTTTTTGAAGAAACCAAATTTGCTGTTCATTGATCAATCTCATGAGATCCATGTTATATTCTCCCAACTACACATTGATTTATCAAAAGGAAAATAAAATTCAGGAAAACTAATGGATAAATGACACTAGAGATTAGTAATGTCTTATCACTCTGCTGTCACCACATTAATGTCATACCAACAAGAGCTAATGATATACACTTCTATCAATACCAAGTTCATGACACATACCCGGAAGTCAATGCGATCAGCTGAGGATGCAGCTCCTCTTCTATAAGCTGTGATATAGATGTGCATGTCCTACTTATTGATTGTTCCAGAAACAAAACATCAGATTGCAGGGTCTCAACACCAAGTTGAGTCTTTGCTGTCCTGGTGAAGTCCTGATTTTCATCTGCTAGTTTTTGAAGTAACAAAGATTTCCTCTCGTGCTCTAACTTTGTTATCGCTTCGTCCTGCATAATTTTAGATTTATCAATGAGAGATGAGGTCTATGAGGATAAGTAGAAAAGAGCAATGACAAGAAAAAATTGAAACATATTATGAAGTATATAAACAAAAATTCACTTTTCCACAACAAGCTCTTTGTCCCACCATTACATATACTCAATATCGTCACACTATTCTTATCATCTGACACAGATATGCATTTGATCCAGATCAAAGATTTATGATATCTAAAGCAAAGTAGCATTGTTTCAGCTTTGTATCAAAGAGTTACACTAAAGATAAGATCTAACAAACGTGTTACTTTAATACACACTGATGCTAAGAGATTATGAAGTTTTTGAAATTTGAAAGACAAGGACAAAAAGATAGCAAGATAATAAGTATAAAGGGGAACTAAAAAGAGGATACATCTGAACAACAAATTATGTATTATATGGATCACAATGTTTTAAGAGCAGCAGCAGCAGCAACAGATGTAACTAGCCATTCTTTCATAATAAAACAAGCATTCACTATTTGTTGAAGTATAAAGTTCCACATCGAATAAAAATAGAATAAACAAGTACATGTAGAGGAAAGAGTCCACCACAACTATTAAGATTGATCTTTTAGTTGTGGAGCTCGACCCGATTTATGTTATATCAAAACACAACTATTACGTTATGGTATACAAAAATTTGTTCAGAGTTAAATTGGTGATTTTATTCTTTAATGTCATTTGCTTGCATATGCGGTTAATTCTACTTGAGTAGTCTCTTCGTCTTTATAATTATTCCATATTCAGATTAAATTTCTAAGATTTTATCTTTTAGGTTCTCCCCGATGATGCTTCAAAATTAGCTGAGTTTCAGAACATAATCAAACTAATGTCAGAATTTGAGAATGCTTTAATGGAAATGGCCTTCATTTCAGCATCTGACAGCAATGATGAAAGATTGAGCGGTTTTGCAGAAAATGTTGAGGTTCACTTTGCATATAGAAAGAAGATAGAAATCTTGGCAAAGGCTAGAAATTTGCTTCTAGAATGTGACTTCCTTGCTCCTCAAGTGAGCCTCTAACAAAAAAGAATACTTATATTTCTAGTCTCTCTCTGGTCTATTTTTTTCATGCATTTGCTTTCGATTGACTGAAGTTTCCACAGGAGTATACAGATGTTGTAGATTCTTCGGATCACATTGTTGACTTGCTTTTCCTGTCTGAGTCATGTGTGGTGTCAAAAGCAGCTTCTCAACTAATGAAGCTAGTGCATCAGACACTTCAAGTGAGTATAACTTAAAAAATATTTTTCATTTATATAATGCAGTTAGAAAATGCAGGAGTTCTATTTTTCTGTTTGTTGATCTACTTATGCAGATGCTGAGGTGGCAAGTTTCTTCTTAGGTTTTTCTCATTAGGAAGATTTTATCATGTTTATTGGGATTTCCCTACGTATCTTTCTATAATCTCAAGGGAGGACTTCCTTTTCATTTTGGGGAGGAAGGGGTGTGTGTGTTAGATTTAGCATGTAAAAATTGGAATAGTCTGTAAACATGATGTATAAAGATAAGTTGTTTGGCTAACCAAAGGGGTGATGCTAAGGTCAGTTGGTGACTGATGAAACTACCTGACATATTTTAGTCCCTTTTCATTCCTTCCTCTTATTCTTTGTGAACGGGTAATATAATTGATAGCTGCAGAGAATTAATCTGGTAAATGTGCAAAGTAGGTGTCACTTTGCTAAGCATCCTCTCGTTTGTACTTCACGTGCCTTCTTTTTGAATTAGACCACCAATCTGTGTGCACTACACAGTAGAATCTGAAGTGAATGAATTACTACATGTAAACTAAATTAAATTGCTTTGAGGCATGATTTTGTATCAATTATAATTTTTTGCAGGATCTTTGCTTGTCATCCACAAGAGTTGTTATGGAATTTTATCGAGCAGCTAGGGATGCTCTACTTCTTTACGAAGCTGTTATTCCTGTCAAGGTTAGTAGTGTATATTGAATGTTACCTATGTCATCAACCTCTTATTGTATGGCTGTCATGGCCAAAAAATCTCTTACTTTTGCTAGATTATGGAGGATTGATGTGCTATACATATACTCCAATATTCTTTGGCCTCATGAATATGCATCCTGATAGTCTTTTTTTCTCATTTGACTTGTGAAGCTAGAAAGACAGCTCAATAGTGTCAACCAGGCTGCTATTCTCATGCACAATGATAGTCTTTATCTGTCTCAGGAGATTCTTGGGCTTGCCTTTAAGATATGCATATATGATATATGTGATAAAGAGTATCATGAAGGAACCTAGCGTTTTGCTGATCCCTCCTTCAGGGTTATCCCAATGTAACTTGGAAAACTTGGTGCTATAACATGCTAATACAGTAATACGTTCACATTTGCTAAACGTTATCCTGATGCTCATGCATCGATATATGAAAGCATAGGGAATACAGGAACTTGCAGGTAATATTGATTTTCTTCCTCCTGTGTGTTGATAACTCAAAATATCCTCCAGTATAGCTATGCGATCTAAAATCTATTTTATCAAGACACTGTGGGAGAGGAAAAGGGAGATATGTAGTATGTTTAGCCTCTCTCTTTTCTTTGTTTGTTAACTCATATAATGCTGTTGTTTCAGTATCACTCAGGCTTCCCAAGTCCGATCAAGGAGCATGCTGTGTTCATTGATATGGCACCAAGATTTCATATAATGGCTGAAGAAACTATACGGAAACAAATCCGACTTGTTCTTAATAATTTGAAAGAGGTATACAATAAGTTTGTGCTCTTCTGGTTTTGCAAGTCAGTTTTTCATTTGAAATATCTTTCATACTAGGCTATGGATGGAGCTGATGGATTTCAAAATACCCATGAAATCAAACAGTTCGAATCAGCGAAGTTCAGTTTAGAACAGGTTGCTTATATTCTAGAGAAAGTACGTGTTATATGGGAGCCACTCCTGCAGCCTTTAACTTACAAAGAAGGCATGTGTGTGGTTCTAGAAACCGTATTTTCTAGAATAGCAAAGGAAATACTCCATTTAGATGATATAGCAGCAGAGGAGACATCACAGGTATATTTGCCTGGTCGATATTCCAAGTTCTCATAATTCCCTCCCCGGTCCCAAATTTGCGCACACATACACATTACTCCTTGTGTTCCAAAACAAGTGTTGTATTTGACTTATATTTTCACGTTCCCAGCTCCAAAGACTGATCCACATGACGCGGGAAAATCTATATCCACTGTTCGAGTCCCTTATCTCTTGTCAACCAAAATGAGAACATATCAGAAGTTGCTATACCCATCATTACTCAAAATCAGGAAACTGGCTGGTATGTTTTATGGTATATATATGCTTCTTTTTTGCCTCTGCTATAGTATCCTTGTCTTCTTTGACGTCTATTGTTCCGCAGATTTAATGTATATGCAGTTACAATCCATCATAACGACTTGGGATAGTGGAGAACTCTTCAATGCTGGTTTTACAGTATCAGAGGTATGTATGTTCTTTTGCTCCCCGGTTCATCTTTTTTGTGAATCCAATTGGCAAACGAGCAGGTTTTGACATGCAATATATAACTATCACCTATCCCCTACCAATTCATCGGACTTGAATTTATATCTAGAGGATAAGTTTTATGATATTCCCCACCATAATTGTTCTCTTGTTTTCTTCACGCGGATATATTTCTCCAAATATTCACAAGCACTTAACTTTGCAGATGGAAGATTTCGTGAAAGCGATATTTACAGATTCACCACTCAGAGAAGAATGCCTATGGAGGATCATAAACTCTGTTTCCAGCTCTTGAAATTCTTACAATTCTTCAGCCTCTCTTTCATCACCAAGAATTCTCTTGTGGTGCCTAGTTTTCTCTCTTTTTTCCCTTTCTATCTGAGATAAATAATTCTTTTTATGAAATTTTAAATGGGAAGAAATAAATTCAATAGTATTTTATTGGCTAGTTTACATTGAAATGTACAAGCCTATATTGAAATCATAAACTTAACAGATAGAAGCCTGTATTAGAATCGTAAACTTACCAGATAGAACCATATTTACTTTGAGACCATCCACAATGGAATCGTCGATCTATCGACTGTATGATCGACTATATGTCAAAATCAGTTCTCTCTTTTGATATCGTCTATCAAATCGTCAATGTCATTGTGGAAATCGTCGATTATATCGACTATATGGTGCATATTCGATACAAGAAAATTATTCGATAAAAGTTGACGCAAACTAAATCGAAAT
>JAYMTO010000907.1:0-10350 GCA_036898065.1 California macrophylla | reverse complement strand
AGGAGACTCGATGAGGGCTTTTTGCGGCATGGACACACCTATTTATGGGAGAAAAAGGGGTGTAAATCATATATGCCTCTTTTCCTCGCCTTGCCTTACCCTTCTTTTTGCCCATCTTTTAGCTTCTTTTTCGTCTTGCTGATTTTGCATATGTACTTCTTTTAGCTCTCCTTCCTATAAAGTTATTCTCGACATCTTTTTCTGGAGAATAGAGTCCGCTTGTGTCCTTGGCTCATACTTGTACTAGAGATGCTCGTTATCTCTCTTCTATGTTTTGGTCTAGGGTTCCTGACCTTGCACGGTCTACGATCCAGACTCTTTCTTCTCTTTGTACTCTGGTTCTCACTCTTGGAGTTTCTAATATTATTCTCACTTATAAAAAAAGGAGAAGCTTTTCTTGATGGAGATGGAGTTGGCGGATTTGAGGAAAAGGACGCACTTCTTTGAGAGGGATAATAACAATGTGAACGAGGAGGTTGTTGAGAATGATAGCGAGGGAAGTTCAGATGTCCGTGCTACTGGTGATGACAATAATGAGGAGATGGAGTATGTTTCTGAAAATGTTGAAGAAAAAAATGTCCATGTTGATTTGAAGTTAGAGGGTGACCATGGAGTTTCAGATAGTGAAGGTCAACATGATGCTTATATGGAAGAGGAGATTATAGCTGGAAATTTGGTTGTAAAGGAGGATGAGTTAAAGAAAGAAGTGAGGAGCAAATTAACAGAAGATGGGGTTACAAAAAATGAAAAATCAGTTCATAATTTGGTAGCAGGAGAAGATGTGGTTGCAAAGGAGAATGACTTTAAGGATGAAGAATCAGGTCATAATTTGGTAGTAGGAGAAGATATGGGTACAAGGGAGAACGAAGATGAGGAAGCAAGGAACTGCCTGAACAAGTGATTGAGAACACACGACGTCGTCAAAGGTGGGAAATGCATAGGTGTACTCAGTGAAAGAACACTAAGGAATGTGATCCTCATGTAACACAGGTCTCTTCTCAGGACGATTGTTTCTTAGGTGAAAAACTTTCTTATGTTGTTGGTTTCTGTTATTATGGATATATATGCTTGTTTAGTAGATAGTGATGTAGTTTATGGTTTCGACTTTGTCATCTTCTTTTGGTTGATCTGACGGGGAAAGAATAAGAACTAGCCTTGTGCTTCCCTGATCTGTCCTCACTGCATTAGTATTATTGAGTTGGTGTTCAGGATAGGTAGGCGGTACAAATGTCTTTTTAATGGTTGAGCAGAACCCTGTAAGGAAAACTTAATGGCTGTAACATGCTGTTGCATGTATTTTTCAATCTGTTTTGCTAAGCTATCCAATTAATCTTCTGTAGTTTGGGAGTACTTGATATTTGTTTGAATCATGGGCCAGTCTTCTTCATGTTAGAGGAGATACTTTAAATTTGTCACCCAGGGATGGGTCCTTAAATCTGTGGGTTTTTCTTGTCCTTTATTTTTTATTTCTTCATATGTTTTACTGCGTCCATTGTGTTATTTTTACTTGGCAAAAGCAGAAGGTCCTCTTAATTGAGACCTAACAATAAGTGCAACAGATTGTTTGTATGAGAATTTGCCTGGAAAATTTAAAGCTTGGTTTTTCAGCATTTAATTCTCTCCAAATAAACCTATGAGTTAAGCATATGTAGCTCATATGAATATATAACACTCCACCTGATTTCTCTTGTATATATGGAAGTAAGGAGCAAGTTCTCATATAAATTACAAGCATGTGCATCTATCTATATATACATCATCACATTCACATACATTCCTGTCATTCATATTGTATATAATAGTTGTTGGACTAAATGTTATTCAGATCAAGTGTGTATGTCACTTGGATCCATCCAAACGGGTATGCACAAAAACAATATTGTTGTATCCTCGGGTGATTCTGATCCTGTCATCGCTGTACCTGCAGTGATCGGTACTCTCATGTTGTGAGATTATGTCTATAATCAACCAAAAATCGTAACTGAAGAAGAAGAATGTTAGGAAAAAGGCTTACAGCAACTCCATGTCAAACTTGCTTTCCATCTCTACAGGATACCCAAATGGTCCAGCAATGATAGCCCCATCATCCATCACAACCTTGTATGTATTGCCACTACCAGACTTCCTGCCAAAGTTACAAACACAATACAAACCATCAACTTCATACCTTTGGGTTTATTTCTTATAATGTTGCTTAGTCATATCAGTGCAGTACTTACACAAATGTGCCATTCATGGAGAATCTGAACCCAAGCAACATGTCAACCTGGAATTTTAGTTGTCCATCCTTCTTCACAATCTAATCAATGACATTTAAAGATAGCCGGTCAAGGTTTCCCATAAAAAAAAGAAAAAGAAATATATGTTCATAACATCACAAACTGATGCTTACTTGCTTGCCCATGAGACCATTGCCAGCGTTCTCTATCCAACTATCTGTCTCCACCTGCAATTAGTAAGGAGCTGAGGTTTTCAGCTTTAGAGTGATAATACAAATACGAAACAGTAGGGTTCTATCAAACCGTCTTTACTGATTATAATGTCTGATACTCCAGATTGTGAATCAGGAAGTAGCAGTATCAACTTAGTTATCATGTGTGCTAGTGAACAACCTGTATTAAAACACTAGTATTATTCTATGAATTCCAGCAAAACTAATACCTGTGAACTCCAGATCATTTGCCATTCTCCCTCCAGGAGTTCTCGTTCACCTTCAGTAAGAGTACGATTTAAGGATAGAAACTCATCAATTGCCTGGGAGGTCGTAGTTTAAGAAGAATTAGCAAAGAGAGATTTACATCACTACACAAAGCAACACATGTACCATAACAAGTAAAAGATGTCAGTCTTACCTCTTTAACTCCTACACCTGTAGAAATGGCTGAGAGCAATCTTTGACGAGGTTCAGTTTTCTTTTGGAGCACAAAGGTGGTGCCCTGCACTACAAAAGATTGCTAAATGTGCTCAGTAAATCATAGAGTAATCACCAGAAAATGTGAAATTGCTGAAGCATAGCATAGCCAAGTAACAAACTGACTGTTCACCTTATTTCCTCTTGAAATACGGAGATTCCCAGAATGGGACAAGTATGTGGTGTCTAACCAACCCTTTGCTTCATCTCCCAGTAGCTTAAACGGAACAGGGTATGGTACCTTAAATGGCAGAAATTTTAACGAAAAAGCTGCTCTGTCAAACCGAAAAAGGATGCGTTTTCCATCTTTAATTGATGCTGCTGCCTGTATGATTAAGAAAATGTTCGTGGCAGATTACAATATAACATTATTAGTCATCACTGAACGAAAGGTACATACACTATGAAAATACATGGTAAATCATAGACCAAATATTTTTGTCGAATAAGACTTAAGCAGGTGTGTAGCCACAGTAGGGGATACATACCCTTACTTTAGATTTTGTTAAAAATAAATTATTTGTTAGCGCAACAAAAATTGATTGCAAACTTTGGCAATTGTATTAATGTAATTATAGTATATGAAAAAGAACAAAGGCATTGTCACTCATTAGAATCCATGAATTCATTAAACTATGAAGCACAAACACAACAAAACTATGGAAGCCATCAAGTAGTATGTATACACAATGTTAAATGGCAAACATGCTGCAAGTCTGTACATATAAATATTAGCATGAATGCATATAGAATAACAAATAATTATGATAGTTTAAGCAGCAAACGTACCTCAACTTTTAGCTCACCTATTGCATCAGAGAATCTTACAATATTTGATACACGAGGATCATTCGTCCGAAGGTATATATCTTGAAATACACTGAAAAAATCAACCCCCACGAATGTTCTCTACATTTGACATATAACACAGCATACAAACATCATCACCACGTGTGAGCAAAAAGTTAATGCAATAAGTAAATGTGTTTATGCCCCAAACATAAAAGGCATATCAAAATTAAGTGCTTCCTATTTGAGTTCGAGTATATTCAGCCTTTTTAGTACTTGCAGATTAATTCCCATTGACAATGACACAAATCATCCACAAGAACACTTCAACTAGTGGAAACTATGTTATTTAAGTGATTTGAAGAAGATTGAAACATCTAACCTGGATTGGGGATGCAGTTCCTGGTCTAGTTGTAAACATCAATTGCCATTTACCTTCAATCAAATCTGAACTTGTCTGCACATAGTAGCGACAGATCAATATATTTAGCATTGTCTCTTCATCAGTAAACAATTCATAACCATGGCACTATAGCATTACAAAATGAATATGTACCCAAAGTTTGAACACCCCAAAAAAATAATCAAAATCTAACTCGATTGTCATGAAAAGAACAAGGAACTAATCAAGTTCCAATTCAAATATGCTTCACACCAGAAATAGTAATTATCAACTCATCATAGAGTTATTACCCACAAATTCAACTTTATACTCAAAACTAAAATACAGGTAAAAATCACCAACCGGCTCAGGCAGTCCTTCTAACCCTTCTAGAACCTTCACCGCCTGCTCAACTTCCTGCGGAAACAAAAATGACCATTCGTTGAATGCGAAGATCAAAATGTTGAATTCATGAGAGAAACTGATTAATTTGTGTTACATTGAGTTGCTGAGGAGAAGCAGATCGGCCACGGCCCTGTATGCTGATGAGGGCTTCGATGATCCTATTTTCCGGTTCGGTGAATGAAATTTCTGTTTCTTGCTGGTCGAGCAGAGAAGATCGAGTGATTCGAAGATTTCTCACACCGCGAGGGGATTTGGAATTGGAACTGGAACTGGAGGCGGGTTTTGAGATTCTGAGAATGCCTTTAGCTCTGAAGACTGGATTGAGTACTGGTGATGAGGAGTTCAATCGAAACCCTAGAATCGAACTAGCTTGGGCAGCCATTTTTGCTCTGTCCACTACACACTACTGAAGAAAGAAGAAGCACTGTTCTGTTTTTGTGAAGAGAAATAATTAAATTAACTAATTATCTTCGGGTTTTGCCGCGTGGACCGTTTATTGTCAGACACGTGGAATAAGGGAAATCTGTTATCCTTACAGTTATGTTCTTGGCGCCAGGATTGCTCGGACCAATCCACTTTCTAATGCATTCATGTTCAACTTTGTAACATCAAGTTACCTATTCCAATTTATGTACAATAAGTTATAATTTTGGTATAAGAATAAATAATTATTAATAACTTGTGTTAAAAGATAACTATATCTAAAACTTTACATTTCGTTTCAAGGACCGACCAAACCATTATTTGATTTGGCGCTATGAAACTAGAAAGAACAATGAATGAAGAATATTTTCTCCCCTTTATTAATATGATGAGAAAGCATTGAGTTTGTAATGCATAAGACACACAAGACAAGACCACAACATGATAATAGCAAAATTCCAAACTATTTTTAATGGAGAAAAGGCACAATAAACATACAAACGGAACAGTTCCGGTGAGGGATTCAAGAGAGACCGATGACCCTTCCGGTGGCAGTGTCGAGATCAATGTCGTAAAAGCAGGGCCTTGTCGGGAGCCCCGGCATTGTGCTCATTGTCCCAACTAATGGGTAAATGAATCCAGCTCCGATGCTAGCCCTCACATCTCTTATCGGCAGGACAAACCCTGACGGGGCTCCTTTATCCGCAGCATTGTGTGAGAATGAGTACTGAGTCTTGGCCATGCAGATCGGCAGACCCGAGAATCCTTGCCTCGTGTACATCTCAATTTGTTTTTCCGCCTGAATGACCAAGAGTGTGTCAGCAAACAAGATTTTAAGGCTTCTGTGGAAATGTAAAGTTTGCATTTTGATCAACAAAAGTACATTCTGAACTTGTTACTGATTTCCCAACACTTCATCAAAGGTGAACACCAACAACAACAACCCATTTCCAGGTCAACCACATGATAACTCAAAATCACTAACCCATTTCTGGGCCAACTACGCGAATAAGGAATCAAACCGTCAACCAGGACAAAAATAGATCTCCAAACCGTTGCAAGTATAAATATTGAAGAGAAGTGAGTTTCTGACTATCACCTTATGCTATAAAATATTCAAGTGAAGTGAGTTTCCAAATATTATCTTAAGCTATAAACATAGAAGTGAAGTGAGTTTCTGAAGCTATAAAATATTCAAGTGGAGTTAGTTTCCTAATACTAGCTCTTAACCTATAAACATACAAGTGAAGTAAGTTCAGGTTCCTGACTATCAACTTAAGCTTTTGATAGATTTGGTTTCACGACGCAGAGAATGATATGATTTGTGTCCGAAGATATTAAGGAATTGATCATATAGTAAGAGCAAGTTTGTAGAATATACCTGCTCTGAGTACGAAACACCGCTGGCACCATATGACTTTGCTATTGCCTCTATTTTCTCTTTGATACCTGACTCCAGAGGATATAAGAATTGCAATGGCTGTGTGACATTCTCACAGGCTTTCTGAACTGCAATCCCAAGGTCAACCTGAAGATTGTGTTAAAGCTTGCTGGTTAGCTAATACAAAGGATGTAGAAGCACACTAGGATCATACTTAAATGCAGATGTTTGCAGCTAAAATCACAATTAAGAATGACAAGTAGAGATGTTATTTTCACTTCTGACGTGAATGGTTATCGGGTCTTATATGGTTACTTGAAGATTAACAAATAAGAAGTGAATGGAAATTAGGATTTATTTGGTAATGGGAAGGAGAGACTTACTGCTCCTTTACCACCATGGGCGTGATGGGTGCAAATAACAGCATCATACGCCCCTGCGGTCAATGCTGCCTCTCTAACTGCATTTAGTTCTGCGTCAGTATCAGTCGAGAACTTATTCACGGCAACAACAACATTCACGCCATAGGCTTTCATGTTCGAAATGTGCCTGGCTAGATTCACACAACCAGACTCAACGAGAGCAACATTCTCGGTTAAGTAGGCATGGTCAAGAGGCTTCCCAGCAACAACTGCTGGCCCACCACCATGCATTTTCAGGGCCCTTATTGTTGCCACAATAACAGCACACTGAGGTTTTAAACCGCTATATCTACATTTTATGTTCATGAACTTCTCAGCTCCGATATCAGCACCAAACCCAGCTTCAGTGATCACAAATCCACCAGGTCCAACCAACTTTAATGCAATTTTATCTGCCACAATGGAAGAATTTCCATGTGCAATATTTGCAAATGGGCCAGCATGAACAAGAACAGGAGTTCCTTCAAGAGTCTGCATCAGAGTAGGATTTATCGCATCCTTCATCAGAACAGTCAAAGCACCTCCCAAACCAAGATCATCGGCAGTTACTGGGTCACCAGCTTTGCTATTTCCAATGACCATTTTCCCGAGCCTCTCCCTCATATCAGCTAGAGATGTTGTAAGGGCTAAAACGGCCATAATCTCACTAGCAACTGAAATATCAAAACTTGTTTCTCTCACCATCCCTTTCTCTTCAGGGCCTTGGCCAACGGTGATCTTCCTCAAGAAACGGTCATTCACATCCATTACTCTTCTCCATGTGATAGATTCAGGGTCAATATCAAGCCTTGCAAACTTTTTAACTTCTTCTGGTGTAAGATCCTCGGGCCTTGTCTTGGTGATACCGAGCTTCTTCAGACGCCTAAACATGATGTCGCTAAAACTTCGCTTTCCTTCTTTGTTTGGTGGGCATAACCTGTTTAAAAGAGCCTTATCTGATTGTGTTGACTCGTGGAAAATCCTGGTATCTATGGCAGCAGCTAGAAGATTATTTGCAGCTGTAATTGCATGAATATCTCCTGTTAGATGAAGATTGAATTCATCCATCGGTATGACCTGACTGTAACCACCACCTGCTGCACCTCCTTTAATTCCAAAGGTCGGTCCTTGAGATGGTTGGCGAACGCAAGTGACAACCTAACATCATAAAAAGAGAATGATTTCAGGATTGTGCCTAAAAAGTCAAAGATATATATAGAAATTGAGTGAGAGTTAAAAGCTGAGATGTATGCTTATTGTTGAAACTGAAAAATGTAAGAAAAGATGCATAAAACTGTCAGAAGGAACAAAAGACTACACCATCCGTGAAAATGCTGAACATGCCTTCACTTTACAATAGAAACTAAGCTCCATATTCTAATTTCACATGAACCACAATTATAGTTTTGAATGTGCTACTGCCTAAACCAATTTGTAACCACACAAAAAGATGCACCCAAGGAAACAGATTTTATGAATAGAAACCTCCATGAGCATGAATCTCACAGATTCCCATTGAATAAAGTGTGTGCCACAGGTACAATACGAGATAGAGAAAGCCCACACAAGATCAGTAATATAGTAATAGGTGATAAGAATTGTTCGAAATCATGCGTTGATTGAATGAAACCCCACATGTACAAATTTGATTCCAAAACATTCTCTAAGATAATGTCAAGATTACTTATAACCTGCTTTAACAACAGTCAGCAGTAAGAAACAATTGGTCAAGGCATTCAGGAAGATCACTTCCTACACAAAATCTTAGTTACTGAAATTGTGCTACTGAATTCATCTTAGGCAAGAACCTCAGACACAAGAAGATATATGCAAGACAATTGTGTGTGAGAGAGAGTGACCTCAGATTGTATTCAGAGAAAACTGCTGTTCATGAACTAACCAAGTCAACACCCACCCCATCACACAGATTCTGGGGATATTCAGTAACAAAAATGGCATAACAAGCATTTCCACAACAATTTCAACACATGCAATCTTCCTAAAACAAACACCAAGTATTGCTAGAACATATGTGTCAAGACATCATACTCCCAAACACAATAGCCAGGTTAACAAAACATCTATGAATCAATAAAAACATAACTAAATGGCCTTGATTTTATTAAGAAAACCCCATTTCATACGAGCTAAATCTTAGACAAAGGAACACAGAAGGCTTTACTTCTAACAAACAGCAGCACAAAAACAAATGACAAAAAGAATCTACCTTTTTATCAAGATAAGCACCCAAAGCTTGACAGAGCCCAACTGTAGTAGTAGACTTGCCTTCCCCAAGTGGTGTGGGAGTGATCCCTCCAACCACAACATAATACCCATCTCCACATCCTTTGAGCTCATCAAGCGCAGACAACAAAACCTAAACACACACACTCAAACTCAAATACCCCTCAAAGCAACATCACTAGAAATCAAAACTTCCCATCTAATCTCACAATCTCGTACCTTAGCTTTATACTTCCCATACAGATCATAGTGCTGAGGGCTGAGATTGAGCTCCTGGGCAATCTCGGATATGTGAAGTGGGTCCACAGAGTTGGCAATGTCTATGTCCGCCGGCACCGGCGACACCACCGTCAGCTTCCTCAGAGTCTTCGACGGACTCATCCTCTTCAAGGGTCGGTATTGGGGTCTTGTATCTGACTCGATGTCGACTCCGATTCTGCAATTGATCGTAGCACAAACTCTGAGGAGCATCCTCAACTCTGTTTATAGGCTTCCAGGGCGGAAGTGGGAGTGGGTAGGCCTCGGTAGGTTCACTGCCGGTGACACGACTGTGCCTAATTTCGATCGTTGATATCGATAAGAAGTGAGATGTGTGGACGGAGATTGTTCGGCAAGGGGTGGCTTTATCTGAAGTGGACGGTGATGAAGTGAGCCGTGATGTGCTAGTGGGTAACAGCCACGTGGTTTGAGTAAGTGGAATTTACGAGTAAGCCGCCGAGAATCACAAGATTATTACCGCCGCGTGGTTGACGATAGTGAAGAGTAATAGGAAAAGGGTCAAGATTTGCCTCCCAATAAGGGTGGCCCAAATGATCAATATCGGCAACCTTATCTTCTATTGTCACATAGATTTAGATTTATAAGTAATAAAAATACTCACTTTTGCTGATAATTGTTTAACAAATATTGGCGCAATGGTCTCCTTCAATTGTTTGAACATTCGTTCTAGTTTATTCGTTATCATAGTACACGTGACAAGTATAAAGACAATATTTGTGCACAAATGAAATAATCTATATACCCATTGAGTGAAATGTTGTTAAGAATTTACGAACTTCAACTAGGAAGTTGATTATAGAGAGGAAAAAAATGATCCTCTTGAACAAGGCAGTTGGGAAACACCTGGGATTCAAGTTCAACAGACATTGTTTCGATCAAAAATCTACTGCCATTCAGGTAATGCATTGCAGACATGTCATGACATCGGAAACATTACCAAAGTATTCTTGTATGTCACTAAAACTTTGAGTTTAGTTATAGTTGAATCATCAATAATTGACTACTATTTCTTTCCCTTTTTTCTAGTATCGATCCCATGATAAAAGTTGCAATTAGGGAACAAAAACCACCACATACAAGTGCCTTTCTAGGAGGGTTACATAAAAAATATATCAAATCAAACTGGTTGAAGGAT
>JAYMTO010000906.1:0-10353 GCA_036898065.1 California macrophylla | reverse complement strand
TTCAAACGAGATGAGTAAAACAGGTTTTGCAATCCCTATCGTCAGACACTGAATTCTCAATCCCTTCTCTCAACTAACAAGAGCATTGTGATGGCGATTTGGGTTTTTTCTTCATTTTTTGGCGCAAAACAAATTTAGTGTAAATTTATCAAAACGTATCACGAGACTTTTGGCCAAAACGAATTGCTGATTCGTTTTCTATTGGACAAGCACACCATGTCATATGTCCTACAATTCAAAAGAAAAAAAATCAACTCAATAACTAGCAATAGTAATATTTTTAAATAATAATAAAATAACTTAATTTATTCCTAATTTAGTCGAGCAAGGAGGTTTAGGACAGCGTCGTCCGTCAATGCCAACAAAAATCAATACATCTAAGAGACTCTAATCTATTGAGATCAAACAATAGTTTCACCTTGGTGTACATATTGTGTATATGTCCACTCAATTGAGTCTCTTCCACATAAAACTAGGTCATCAGTTTTTTCCCTTATAAACTCACATAGCCTCCGCCTCTGCATGTGTTCCACCCCCGGTAACACATACTGAAATAGCTCCACATGTCCCTAGATGACAGTAAACATATACAGTTAATAAAGCGGAACATTATTTCATTTGCTTCCTGATGAGAGTATATCTTCATATTTTTCATGTTTATTTTCTTATGTCTGCAGGAAACCTCCCATTTCATCAGCTTCTTCCAGAAACCTTATACAACAGAAGTTAAAGGTTCAGGGAAAAGGCTACAAGGATAAATGCTACGATCAAATAACAAAGACAGTTGAAGATCGATTTAACAATCTTCTGACAGAGGTGTTCTTATGATCAGTTCTATGTCCAATGACCGTTGGAGTACTATCTTAATTCCTTGATATTAAGTTTCATTCTAACAGTAATTTTTCCACCAGTTTGCCTTCCAAGACCTAAAAGCTGCTTTGGAGGAAACTAAAACGGTATGCTCAGTTTATACCTTCTTCTTAGGACTATTATTGCTTTTATTTTGTTATGCAGACAAATTTGTATTTTAATTTAACATGTTTCTGTCATATTCAAACATAATTTAAAACTACAAGATTATATAATTTAGTGCACATAAAATCTATTTACAATTAAGAAATTTACCTGATGTATGTAGATCAATTCCTGAGATATCTGATGGCAGATTTTCACGAAGGGGGTAATAAGTTACAAAAAGTAAGAAGTTTAAATGGTTAAATGGGATGTATCATTTTCTCCAAAAATATATATTTTACAATAGCAAGACATGCAATAGTCAGACGATTGAGACAGCTTAAAGGACCTTCACTAGGGGAACCTATGGTACTAAGGCAAAGTAGAGATCTTACATGATGTTGCAGAGTTCAGAATCTCAGTACTTCGTGATTTATATTTGGAATTTCAATTTTCACGATGATGAGTTATTGTAAGAATAAGAACTAGTAGAGGACCCTCACGAGGTATGCATCGAAGGTTGACTTTAAACCCTTTTCTTTTTATCTACTGATCAATGAACTCACTAGACCCCTTCCAGATGAGGTAGTTGGGGGATGTTTTTTGCAGATGATATTGTCTTTGTTTATGAGAGAATAAATCAGGTGATAATGCCAAATTAGCTAGATAAAGAGAAGCCTTAGAATGTATGGGTGTTTAGACGAAGTAAGACGATTGAACGTATGCATGTGTGAATGTAAATTTAGCAAGAATAAGGCGAGTAAAGGTTCGATCATGGCAGGGGGTAAATAAGTACTAAAAGTAATTGTTATAGGCATGTTCAATCTATGACTCAAATTGATGTGGAGACCGAAGAGGATAATAGAAATAAGATTAATGTGGGATGGATGAAATAGTGGTCTTTGGCTTTCTTTATGTTAAGAATAGATCCTATAAAGTTAAAGTGCAAGTTCTATAGATCTGATATATTGCCATCTATGTTGTATGGTACATGTATAAGTGTTTTGCTCTTGCATATGTGTTTAAATCTCATGGCTAGTATTACGTTTCTGGTTCTTGAATAATAATGTTTGCAGCTTTTAGTCTGTAGTTTTTCTCGCTCATAATGCCTCCTTTGTTGATAGCTTGGAGAAGAGCTTGGAGATGTTTATGACTATGTTGACCCTTGTTTTCCTCCAAGGTTAGCCCTCTCAAATTTTGCTCTCAGCTTGCCCGGCTGGTTTTATAATCAGCTTTCAGCTAATAAATGCCACTCATGTTTTGAGGTCAATAATTACTCACTCGTGAGCATACATACATGCACTCACAAACAAACAGACTGATCCATATCTTGTTGATTAGGTGCTAGTATTTGCAAAACATAATGTTAGAGAGCTGTTACTGGTCATGCAAGCCAGGAATTATGATTGTACAATAGGGATAGATTGTGAATCCACAACTTTTTAATTTCATTTAATGTAAAGGAATATGTGATATTAGGAGCCATAGAGAGGGAGTAGCTTTAAGTATCCAATCAACATGGTTTTTGCATCCACAATGGATATTGGTAACCAATAATTCTGAAGGAGATTGGAAGGTTTAGTTTCCTCTAACACACTAGAAAATGAGAATGAATTACAAAATTCTTTAACATTGTTCAAACAAGTGATTATCATGATGGGTGTATTATTTTCCATGGGAGCACTAATTCCCACTGTCTATGAACCTGGCCTTACCATGTAAGATTAAGAATTTAAGTTGATCATCTGGGCAAGTCCATGCTGAGGACAGGGGAGGCAAAGCCCATTTCCTTGTTTTACAAACAAGTAAATTTGTTTTAGTGCTTTTGGTGCAAACTTGAGCACGTGCACCAACTAACATGGACAGTAATGTTTTCATATTCTTTTCAATGCTTGCAGATATGAGATATTCCAGCTCATGGTCAACCTATATACTGAGAGGTTCGTCCAGTTTCTTAGATTGCTCAGTGACAGGTCGGATGAACTAACAAATATAGAGATTTTGAAGGTACTTCTGCGTAGGATTCTTATGGATTACAGACATGTCATCTTGTATTTGTCAGTGCATTTTCTTCTGTATGAGACTTATTGTTATGAAAATTACCTTATGGAAACCTAGGAGGTACGGACACTTCGAAATATAACATGTCCTGAAGGACTCCATGTCAGACATGGGACATGCGTCCTATATTAATATTTTAAGAACTGTATCAGCAATGACTGATATATTTCAAGTCCAAACAATGTGGCTCTTGGACAATTTTTGTGTGATTTCATACTTAACCAAGTGTTTTGGTGTAACGGTCTGTGATCCACTATATGTTTGACACATTTATAGTTATATCTAAGTTTAATATAATCGCAAACTATCCAGTCCGACTTCGTAATCATGCTTCCACTTCAACAATTTGAATATATACTACATCCATCCCTACCACAGTTTATTCGATCAATCATTAATCAATTTTGTGGAATGGTTCAATTAAGGAAAGTGTTTTAAAATAGTCCTAAGCTTATGTACTTTTTTCCAATTTGGCTATAAGTTTAGACTTTGTTCCAAAATAGTCTTAAGTTTATCAGTCATGCTTGAAATGACTCATAAATTTATATGTTTTTGTTCCAATTTATTCTTAAAAGATGGTCTTATTTTGTTCCAATTTATTCATAAGTTTGAAAAAATTGTTCCAATTAAGCCCTTGTTGTGTTATTGCAATGACTAAATGTGAACAATTGGTACAAACTTGGGACTAAATTGGAACACTGTTAGGGCCTTAGGATCTGCCCAACAACCACAAGCAAATGGAGGAAGGATAGGTAGTTGGGTAAGGATAGTAGCAGTATGTTCTGAATTCAAATAAACTAGACTAGCTAGCGTTGTTAGTTGCTTTCATATTTCAAAGTTCTTGTTGAGGATAGATATGCTCTTTTTCATTGTTATCTGGTATGATCAGCTTGCTTTCTGAGCTGATCAATTCATGGAATAAAGTATTCATTGAGCAAAAACTATTTAGGCTAATTAAGAATAGAGTATCAGTACTAATCTTGAGGGTGGCAGGATTTGGAGGAGAAAGTGGCTGCGGAATCAGCCACTTCGTCCTACAAGGACCACGCACCAGATCTCAATCCCGGAGATCTGACAAACACTTTGCTTAATGTTCGGACTATATTGGAATAAAATCATATCTTACCACTAGATTGGAACAAAATACTGGAGCTTAGGAGTAAATTGGAACATATTATAAGTTGAACTTAATGTCAAAAGAAATTCATACAAATGTTTGTATCAGTTTTAGCTCTTCATATTGAAGTAATATTGTAAGTCCTTCCTCTCTCTTATTTTTCTTATTAATATACTTTTGGCATTTTAATTCTTAATGCTTACAATCAGGTAACTAGTTGGGTAGTTGAATACCAAGAAAATTTGATTGCTCTTGGTGTTGATGAGTCTTTGGCACAAGTTTGTTCTGAGAGTGGTGCCATGGATCCGCTCATGGATTCATATGTTGAGAGAATGCAAGCAACAACAAGAGTAATTCAATGCCTACTATATCCATCGATTGTGATTTAATAGGTAAATTTGTTATCTTGCTGAGGGAACTCTCATATAGATATTCCTCAACTCTGTATTCTAGAAATGGTACATGAATATACTGGATGCCGATAAAGTACATGCGCCTAAGAAAACTGAAGATGGAAAGCTTTATACTCCAGCGGCTGTTGATTTATTCAGGATTCTGACAGAGCAAGTGCAGATTGTTCATGACAATAGCACTGATATTATGCTGTATAGAATTACACTCTGTATTATTCAGGCAAGTTTGTCTTACAATTTCACAGCAGTGATCATTATTCATGTATGTTGATGTGTACACTGTGTTTCAATCCACCTTGTTAGCTAGTTTTAGTCTTAGAGTTCCTTTCCCTATTTACTATATTCGATAAACATATTCATTGGATAATCTTTGTGGAATTTCGTTCAACATTTTATTGTTTTCTCCTCCAGGTAATGTTTGATTTTCAAGAAGCTGAAAAGGAAATGCTTAAGGAACCTGCTTCAGAGATTGGTCTGGAACCTCTATGTGCAATGGTTTGTGAACTTTATCCACCCGTTATGTGTACACATAATCTTTCTGCTAACATTGCAGTTAGTTTACGATTTAATGTGCCTGAATTATGATTCTGTGTACAGATTAACAACAATGTTCGCTGCTATGATCTTGCATCGGAGCTAAGTACTAGCTCTTACGAAGATCTTCCAGAAATTTATGCTGACCAGGTAAGGCAGTAGCAATCTGGGCTCTAGTTTTTCATATGACATAATGTCTGATGTCTGCCCTTAATTATTTTCTTCTAAAAGGAGTGCTCACTTTTCACCCTCAGGTAAGTTTTCAAGATAATTGCAAAGGTTTCCTGGATGTTGCAAAGGTGTGGAGACAGTTCATTGTTACTTATACATGCTTTATCACTTTATTCCAGTTTGCATGGATCATGCAGGTTTCCCATGCTATACTCTGTGTATTGTTAGTCTTTTGTTTGATCTACAACCGTGTCTTGTTTGTTTTTCCTGAGCTTCCATGTTTACAATGATAACTCACCACCTAAATTCTGGAAACAGGAGCATCTTGTAGCTTTTTTTTTCTTTTTTTTTTGTATTCGTCTGGGATGCAGCTGATTTAGGAGGCATTGATGACAAAATTGAATTTAATGCAGTTGTGAAGTTTATGAGGATCTATCAGATAGGGTTAATAATCTATTTCAAAATTTTCCAGGATAATACTATCTGTGTGGAGGCATTGTTCTTAAAGCGTACTATCTGAGCTCCTTTAATTATTTCATTTTCTTCAACATTTTTTGTATTGAAATAAATATCTAGAGGTAAAACATCACTTTAAACTTCTAAACTGATCTGTTCAACCAAACTGTGATTGATTGTTAATGGTTGAGTTTTGCAGTTTCTAACATGGCTTTATGTTAATCTATGGTGCTTCTTTCAGTTGTGATGAATATGTTGTTTGTTCTTTTCTTTCCATTTGCCTGTTTTCTGCATTTTCTTTTTACTCAGAAACTCTCCAAAATATTTATTTTGGCATTATGTAAACATTTTTATGGGTGATAGACATGTGGTAGCATACACGACTTCATGGTAAATCTCATATTGGTTTGCTAATTGATGGTAGGAAGCTGTGCATCAAATTGTTACTGTCATCTTTGAAGATCCTGGAGTGCAGGATATACTTGTCAGGCTTTATCACAAAATATCATTGATTGCATAATCAATAAACAACTGCACTGAAGAAAGCCTAACTGGTTTCCACCTCATTTTCTTTTCTACGACTGCACAAAAGTAGGAGAGAAAGAGATTACCAGAGATAAGGTTTGAAACAAACAAAATAGAATAGAAAAGGGAATGAAAGAATAGATTCTCATTACCATCCAGATACCTTGTATTTGCTATTCTGAAAAAAAAAACACCAGCACCTTGATTTGACTCACCAAACCGAATAAATATTCCTGATCCTGACCATCCATCCTTCACTCCTGGCCAAGACTGGTCTCTCCCCTTCTGATCTGACAGTAATGGCCAAGGTGACAGAGTTGAAAAAGTGACAGAGACCACCTCAGGAACACCATCAACAATATATTACAGTCCCATAACACTTAACATAATAGACGTGGGTTTACTATGTTTCAACTGGTACAGTCCTAAGTTTGAGATCGAGTTACAGGTAATTGGAGCATTATGGACGTCGAAGTATTGAAAGCTCAATTAACTAGAGAACTCTCTAATCTCAATTGAGATCTTAATCAGTGAGAGAACTCCAAATCTCAATAATTGGTTCTTTGCCAAAATGATTGGTGATTATTTTATTTCCATGCTGGTCTTTAAATACACTTCCTCTGTCCCATCATGTGTAAAGTAAATGACCCTACATGTTTTAATGCCATGTAACCAAATGCGATAGTAGCACTAGCTGATGCCAAGTAACCAAATGTGATAGTGTTAGTAATGTTGAAAATGCTAACTGATCAAATGTGATAGTGCTAACTATGTAGATAACCTCGTGCTAATCTTAGAACCCATTACTCCTCTTGCCTTCTGCACCTGCCATGTGTCCTTTGGAGCTCCTAACATCCACCTTCAAGTTGAGCATATGGTAAATTTTCTATGTGCTTGCCTATTTGTTGACTGACCAGGATATTTGTTAATGAGAAGTCAATGCTAGTATTTATCTGCTAGAGGAAATGATTCATCCAATCTTGTTTGCTTCTAAATATCTGCTTTTGCATCTAAGTGTTAATTTTTCCTTTTTGTATGTTTCAGAATGGAGCGAAGGAGAGGTTACTGAGTACCTCGTTGCAACATTTGGTGATTATTTTACAGACATTCAGATGTAAGTTTCATAGCGCTCATTACTCAATAACCTTATCTACTGAATCTCAGAATAAACATCATATTACAGAAACATTTTGGTGAGCAATGAACATTTGCTGAACGATTTTCGCTTTATAGATTGTGCACTAATTTTTCTCCTAATAAGATTCAGAGGAAGCAAGTTATAACAAACAAAAACTAGGCCATTTTTAAACAATGTTCAGGTGAGCTACGTGAATCCTTTAATGGAACTCCTTGAGAGCTGCTGTTCCTATTCTCCTTTGGTCCATCATATCTAAAGATATCTCCTATTATTATTTTCCTATGTTTACTTAGGTCTACCCTTCCCCTTTTAGTTTATCCCAAATGAGCTCTCTCGCATTTCCTTATGGAGCACTATACCTCAACATGTTTCACATGTCCAAAACACCTTATATATTCCCCTCCCATTAGTTTCAGTTAAAGTTACCAAAGCTCTTAGATTTACCAAAAAGTCATCTATCCCAACAGAGGAATGGGTTTGTGATCATCTTCTATTGGGTTCACTTGGGGGTTAGTCTAACCTTTTCGTCTGTCTGTAGTTTATATTTTTTTTTCCCTTTTCTTTGTCTAGGGTATACTAGAAGACTTATTTCCTATATTTTTTTTCTTTGTTCTTCACTTTAAGGTACGTTGAAGAAAGATCCTTTAAGAAATTTGTTGAAGCTTGCCTGGAGGAAACAGTAGTTGTTTATGTCGATCATCTTTTGCAGCAGGTTCTGAATGGTTAAAACTTTTCATTGTATTTGACAAAGGTTTATTTGATAACTTCCTGAAAGCATCTACTGGTATAACATCTTTTCTTTCGATGCCTTGATTTGAAGATGTTTGTGCATGTAGAAAAACCACATAAAGGAAGAAACCATTGAAAGGATGACGCTAGATGAAGAGGTTATCACGGACTTTTTCAGAGAGTACATAAGTGCTAATGTAAGTCTTGTCCATAGTTTCGTTTTTTAATAGCTTTTTCCTCGTGAAGTCATCATGTTGGAATATGTACGTACTCAAGCCTGAACTGTTCAAATATAGTCTCACGATTATATGTTCTTAGATCTAATCATTCTTTTATGCTTCTTCATTGTGATTTCCTTTGCAGAAAGTTGAAGTAAGAGTCAACCTAATGAGTGATATAAGAGAACTTGCATCAGCTGAGAGTTTGGATACCTTCACCCTTGTATATACAAACATTCTTCAGAATCAACCCGACTGTCCGGTAAATATTATAGATAGCTACTTTTAAAAACTAAAATTTACTTTTTCCTTGAATATTGAGTCTTGCTCTTATATTGCATTTAATTGCAAATAAATGGATTACCACTCGATACTTGGAGAAAAACATGAGAAATTTGTGACATCTTATATTTCTGGATGGTTTCTTCTACAACTTCATTTGTTACGTATCAATATATTTTAAAATGACAGCCTGCAGTCGTCGAGAAGCTAATTGGACTTCGAGAAGGTATACCTAAAAAGGATGCTAAGGAGGTATGCCCCACAAACCTCTTTCCTTGTAATAAAAAACTTATCGTTTCTGTATTCTGCATAACAATAAAATACTCTCTTGACTTCCCACTGTTTACTTACATTGAAAGTGAACACATATTTTGCGACGTGCAAGGAAATGGGACATTTATTTTGGGATGTTGGGAGTATTCAAGTTATCACATAATACCGAGTGATTATATATTGAAATCATATCATGGTCTGATCTATGAAATGTCCTGCTTTACAAATTGAGAGAGAAGCATGCCGATATGAATTTTAATTAGTTGTGAGAGACTTGATGGATAAGTTCCACAAGATGTGGATAAAATGCTCTGTTCAAGAACTAACATGTGCCTCAAAATGTTAATAGGACTGGTAAGCCCATCTATTCTCCTTTTGATTGTTTTTCCTGTAAAAGTCATTAGTAAATTGTGTTTTCTGTATTGCTATCGTGACATTTGATTCGGTTGTTTTTATATAATGATGTTGGTTCATGGGAAGGAGATTCCAAAAGATTTGAAACTTCTGTCTGTGGAACAGGTTGTGCAAGAGTGTAAAGAAATCTACGAGAATTCACTTATTGATGGAAAACCCTCAAGGACTGGTTTCGTTTTCCCGAGGGTGAAGGCCTTACAAGCGAGCAAAGGAGGATATATATGGCGTCTGAGTTAGTTCAAGGCAATGTGAATGCTTCTTCTCCCCTTCCCTTTCTATTTCGCATTTCCATTTTCTTTCCCAGTTCATATGGCTGTGAAGACATAGCTTTTTACTGGTATGGTTGATTTTTCTGGTATACTGGCTTCGGCCTATTCTTTCTTGTGGCATTATACTTTATTCTCCTAGTCTGTTCTGGAGGGACGAAATTTCAATAAGAATGTAGTGTTGCAATCACTTGTATATTGGTTAGTTTTGATTGAACCGGTTCACTTTATTCAATTTCAGTAATCATTACCTGAAGATTCCCAAAGTGATTCTAAAGAAGTGTGTATGCATTGTCACAATTGGGAACAAATTTATATCAAATGTCATGTCCGAAACATGCGGATCTCGTCTTAGCTTGAACTTTGACTCAGGTTTCAACAAGCCATTGGTTCATGAATGATTTCAATCAGACTTACACGTGAAGAGGGAAAGGTGTTAAAGTGTCACATCTGGGTTACCATTCTGCGGAATCAATAACAAGAAAGCTAATAGCACTAAGCTTCCCTTCTCATAAGAGGAAATTCTTCCCGCAATCATGGATTGTAATGGAGATAAATCATTTACTCTAGATGGCTTCACTCTTACGTTCTTCTAAAATGTTGAGCAATTAACGAAACGTTCTCGCATTAATCCCAAAAAGCATCTCGCAGTGTAATCTAGGAGAGTTCAAGCCAATATGTCTTAATATTGTGCCTTACAAAATCATAGTCAAGGTCCTCTTTCGCAAGCTTAAAACTCTTATGTGCTATCTAGTTAGTGATGTACAGTGTGCCTTTACGGAGAATAGACAACTGTTGGATA
>JAYMTO010000905.1:0-10356 GCA_036898065.1 California macrophylla | reverse complement strand
AGCTTACCTTATATTGAACAGCTTTTGCAAGTCCCTGCTCTAATTTATGGTTTTTAACAATTTTTATTTTGTACCGTGAGTTAGATTTAACAAAAATGGGTAAATTGAAGTTGGTAGGTGATTGATGTTTTGTTGGGTTAAAGTAGCAATTGCTCAAAAGAAAATTTAGATTTTCCATATCTTTGTAGATCTTTTGTAATGGTTTTTGTTGTTTCTAGATGTTGTGCCTAAATATGTTTGGTGTATATAGTCAATACAGCGTATCACATGACACAAGTGATTATTAGGTCAGGATACAAAATCATATACTCATGTAACAAATGATGAAACGAAGAAAGCGTAGCGTGGTACATGAATAAAGATCAAACCATAAGCATGAGAAGGAAGGCAAAGAGAGTGAGCACCATGTACCCATAATAATAACATGATTTAGTTGCAGCACTAGTACTAGCTCCCGGTGCCGGTGCCGGTGCCGGAGAAGCTGTGTCCGGCAGCACGGTGACGAGAAGCTTCATGTTACCGGCTGCGCAGTGCTTGCCGACGCCGCAAATGTACCACTTTCTTCCCGGGGTGGCGAGGGTGATGACATCTTCTCCGGTGGACAAGGCTTCCGTGTTGGCCGGTGCCGCACACTGCTGGAATCCAACTCCATCAACCTTCATCACATTGTGCGCTCCGTTTGGATACCTAAAAACTGCACCAATTAATCAACATTATTAACTAGTAACCAATTTATTATGTATGGTAAATTGTGTAATTAATTAATTAATGACTTACTGAGTTTGTCACCAACATGAAACTCTTTTCCTTGAGCCCAAGCTTGGTAATCAAAGTTGAGACCCCATCCCTTATCGTCTCCCACGATGAACTCGGTTCCCGAAACTGTTGCTACTGAGGCCATGAGGATCAAGAAGATTTTGATACACGCCATTGCTATTTGCTTTAGCTAGCAGTTTTGATGAGGATGACTAGTGAGCTATGTGTTGAATTTTGAGAGTTTAAGTTGTGCCTTTTTATAGGCTTGTTGCTCAAGTGCCAAGATTCATCTTCAATTAATTAGTAAGGACGGCACAGCCAATTGGCATCCAAACCAAATGATAAGTGTCTTTTTATCTTTACCATTTTCCTTTGACAGATTCAATCAAGTGTCGTTTTGGTACATAAAAATGAATATATATGCCAAGTGCAAAGCTTGTATCAGCCGGAAGGAATTATGTAGTTGGGCCTGAAAGTTAGGCCCATTGAAGTCCATAAAATTTTGACCGTTACTACCATTGCTTTTTCTCCAAGGCTCTTAATTGTGGTTGCTACCTAGAATCCGTGAGATAGGTTGAAACTTGATTGTCAAATTCGAAATGAGCTGGAAGAGGAAGCTCCAAAGCCACAAGCTTTCTTCTCACGAGAAACCCCTCCAGAAAGTACTGGCTCTCATTTCTTTTGCTAAACCACCTAAGCCCCTTTCACTGCTGCTCCTTCCACTTCCTTCTATGTCTCGTGAAGCCTCTCTACATTGTACCCACAAATCATGCAATTAGATTTATCACATAAACGCGTATAAAAATAGATCACTTGGTGTTTTTCAAGGCTCATTTGGGTTTCTTTTGTTCATCATCAAGAGGGAAATGATGATGGGCAAGAACAAGAACAATCCTAGACCCATCTCCCCGAGTTCTATGGAGACGCATTTTGTTGACATCCATGAAGTCTTGCACGAAGAAGAGGGAGAAGAAGCAGATGATACTAGTAAAGCTACAGTTGATCACAACAAGCGCTTCAACAACAGGCCAATGAAGTTCCGGGAAGCAAGGAGGCAGCACAGGGGATTTAGCCGCCAAGTCTCGCTTGAGACGGGTTTCTCAGTACTGAGGGACTCTCAGGCTAAAAATGGAAGGAGGAGTCTTCCCAGAAGTGGAAGGAGTGTTGGCTCCGCTGCTAATAATTATAGGCTCGGTGGAGAAGGAAGGAAAGCTGATTTCAGCATGTTCATGACCAAATCGACACTCAGCAAGCAGAACTCATTGTTGCCTAACAAAAATAAGGAGAGGGAGGGGGACTTCCAGAACACTGAACACCATGGTCCTGGTGGAGAGCATAATCATGAGTCTGTTAACGAGAGTGTTCCTGTTGGAAGATACTATGCTGCTCTCAAAGGACCTGAGTTGGACCAAATCAAGGTATGCATTTATTTTCCTATTTTGCATATGCTTAAGCCTGATATCATATGATAGATTCAATTAAAAACTCGAACTGATAGTTGAGTACCTGCAGGAATCAGAGGACATTCTTCTCCCCAAAGATGAGAAGTGGCCTTTCCTTCTCAGGTTCCCAATAGGTTGCTATGGTATCTGTCTTGGCCTGAGCAGCCAAGTTGTGTTATGGCGTAGCTTGTTGACAAGCCCAGCCACCAGGTTCCTCCACATTCCTCCTTACATCAACCTTGGACTCTGGTTCTTAGCTTTGGCAATTCTATTCTCCGTCACTTTCACTTACATCCTCAAATGTGTATTCTACTTCGAGGCTGTCAAAAGAGAGTGGTTCCACCCCGTCAGGGTTAACTTCTTCTTTGCTCCTTGGGTCGTATGTATGTTCCTAGCCATTGGTGCACCACCTTCCCTGGCTCCAGATAGGCTCCACCCAGCCATTTGGTGCGCCTTCATGGGACCCTATTTTAGCCTCGAGCTAAAAATTTATGGACAGTGGCTTTCTGGAGGGAAGAGGCGGCTCTGTAAGGTGGCCAATCCGTCTTCTCATCTGTCAGTGGTTGGGAACTTTGTTGGGGCAATCCTGGCATCTAGGGTGGGATGGGAGGAGCCTGCCAAGTTCTTTTGGGCGGTAGGATTTGCGCATTATCTCATGCTGTTTGTGACACTGTATCAGAGGCTTCCGACGAGTGAAGCCTTGCCTAAGGAGCTACACCCAGTCTACTCCATGTTCATTGCAGCTCCTTCTGCTGCCAGCATTGCCTGGCAAAACATATATGGCGACTTCGATGGTTGTTCCAGGACTTGCTTCTTCATTGCCTTGTTCCTCTACGCTTCCCTTGTCGTGCGGATCAACTTCTTCACAGGCTTCAGGTGAGCTAGCTAGCTTGATAAATCCATCCATGTATGTGTGGTAGCAGTAGCACTTTCATTCACATGTAAAGTTTGATTTGCGCAGGTTTTCAGTGGCATGGTGGTCCTACACCTTCCCCATGACAACTGTAGCAGTGGCAACCATCAAATATGCTGAGGCAGTGCCTTGTATTCTAAGCAAGTCCCTTGCAATTGGGCTCTCATTCATGTCATCAACAATGGTGTGTGTACTGTTTGTGTCCACCTTTCTTCATGCCTTCGTATGGCAGACACTGTTCCCCAACGATCTCGCCATTGCCATTGCCAATACCAAGAGACGACCTTTTAGCAAGGAAAAGAAACCCTTCAAGAAAGCCTATGATCTAAGGCGTTGGGCGAAGCAGACTTCAACAACAACCAACCAGAAAAAGGACTCAGGAGGAGAGAATGAAGATTGAAGAGCAGTACCGACCTGTGCTAATGCCAATTTGAGCTGGGTGCAATACAGAACCTGGAAAAAAGAAATGGCCTGCAGTAATTGTTAAGAGATGGTGCAATACAGAAGATAGACTGCTACTTTGTTTTAGGTGCTGTAGAAGTGAGCGTCCCAACGAGTACGACTCCAATGTAGTGTTAGCCCAAGCAATAATAGATCATTAACCACCAACATAATGGTTGTAGGGTGCTGATAAAAAAAACATAATGGTTTAAGGATGTTCATTTCTGTTTTTCTCTTGCATATCGAATATTTTCCTTTTTCACGTGGAACAGTGCATTATTCACCTTCAAAGCGAGTCTTGGGCTTACCAAGATTGCATGAAATTATGCAAGATGGCTACAAGTGAATTATATGGCAGCATGTTTCAGGCTGTTCGCAATACAGAAGAAATGAAGCTACAAGACGTAGAAGCAGCAGCTTTAAAATGAAGAGGGAAGGCTGTACAGCAATGGCCTGAAAACATGTAAGCACCAGTTTCTTCATAGTAAAAACTGCCTTAGATATGTGACCTTTCCTTGCAATGGCCTGAAAACATCTATGGCATCAGTTTCAGCATGATGAAGACTGTCTAAGGTAATATGTGACCTTTCCTTGCACTTCGTATGCAACAAATGGAAAAAGCTTGTTCTTGGAGATATTATATGGTATGATCAATTACAAGGTTGCCCCAAACAACAGAACAGGAAAATCTGGCATTCTCTGGAGTAGGGATTTGTACACTATTGTAGTCTCAGCAGATGCCCAAGCTCCTACAGAACTTAAATAGTTAAATAAGGTTTATAAAGGTGGTAATAAAAACACATACAATTGTCCGACATAGTTGGCATACCTCATACTCAAATGGGAACCACCTTCGGTGATGCCCTCATCACTGCCACTCTGAATCTGCTTCCCTCCAATCACAGAGCATTTTTCTTTGACCAAATGTACCATCTATTCGAAATTACAGGTATCACTTGACAATCAAAAAACTGGAAAGCAGCACTAATCAGTAAAGATTAATCTAATCATAGGTGATGTTGCGTGCTTACCTTGTGTTGTTGTTGAAAAGATTGGAATCTATTTTCTTTTGGGCCCTTATACCAGAAAACAAATTACTTAGGATGGTACTAAACAAAAACGATTGAAACAATAAATGCCTATAATGTACATTTCACAAGTTACAAAGAAGGGAACCTTATTACAGGAAGTTTGAGGCAATTTCAACTGGGATTCTTTGTTTGGCTGGAGTCCAGATGTCAACGAAAGCTAGTTAAACCATGTAAAACAAGTAAGCAATCAGAATCTTCAATGACATATAAAACAAGACAAAACGGAAAAAATGGTCTTCTCATATCTATATATATATCAAGGGTTACCTTGCTGAATAGGTCTACTGGTGGATTATGCTGAATCCTCTTTTGTGAATGGAAATTAAATTCCTGCATAGAAGTTGTGATATGATATTATTCAGGATAACTAGTGTAACAAAAGATCAAAAACAGAGTTACTGTAGGACAGGTGAGAAGGTAAAAATACCATTGGAACTGTAGTTTCACGCTTGATATTCCGGAAAACACCTATATCTCCTTTACTTGACAGTATCTGTGTTGACACGAGAAAAGAATCCATAATTCATAAGATGGTGGTAACGAATATGATACTCAAGCACACTATCTAACACTAATGACTGAACTTTCATTACCTTCTTATTAAGAGGACGTGCTTTAAAATTGTGCATGCTTTCACTCGCATCCTGCTTTGGAGCAACCGTTGTACTTGGCCTATGGAATGCAGCAGGAATTGTAAAGGTAAGAACCAAATGAAATGAATTGATTCTAACTCATTCATTTTTTCAATCACACATCCAATCGAAACAGGCTTTTAAGATGAATTTTACCAGTCAATCCAACTATATGTAATTATTTATCCATCAGCAATGTTTGAATTACCAAGTAACATAACATTCTCCTTTGAAAGATATCAGTGAGAGATGAGACATAAGATGCAAAGAACGCAAAATAGTATATAAAATGAACAAAAACACTAGACAAAGGATCTAACTTTTGTGAAGATAAAAAAGAGTTGATGAAGAAAGTTCTCAAGATATTACCTTCTGCTGACATTTTCAGCAACTATACTAGCCTTGTCCAGACCCAAACCCTGCAATGGCAAGATATCAATTTTCAGAAGTAGTAATGACAAGGTCTTAGTTGACAAATACTTGTATTGTTGTCGTCCATAAAATTTGAGTTAAATCTTTTAGAACCAATGAAAGAATAATAAAATAATGATGTCAAACACTAACCTTCTCGGAATCATTCCAATGAAGTGACGATGATGAAGATGTATGTTGCATGGCGCGTTCTGAGGTTTTCAGGTGGAAAACCTGAGGATTAATTGCACACGGAAAATATAAACTCTGGCCAGATAAGAGGAAATTTCTAGCAAAAGAGTTTTTCCATGAAATAACTACGGAGACAGTAACTAGTTTGTAAAGGAGTGTCAGAAATTACTTGGAATTCTGGTAATCTTGGAGTGCTCTTCTTCGGGAGTGGCAATGAAGGAGCCTCGAGAATCTGTGAATTACAATTTAGAAACTTGAGAAGATAGAAAAACATAGGAGCTAGTTGTATACAATACTTTATTCTTACTGATTGTAAATACCAACCTTTCTGTTCAATGGTCGAGCTTTGAATCTACGTGCGGCTGCTCTGACTTCTTCTACTTCTGCATTATTACTGGGCCTGAAACTCAGAAAAATTGTGCCCTGTAATCTTTAGACAAGTTCACTTCTTTCTACCTGAAGTTATCAGTAAAACAGCAAAAGCTAAGTACCTTGCCCTTTGAGCTCTCTGTGTTGTTTCAAGGTCCGGCTCTCTTGGAATAGTAATTTTCAGCCTCACATGTGTATTGTTTCCATCTAGAGGTCCATCCTATAAGTCAGTCAAGAAAGTATTAGAATGTCATCGACGAAAGTGAACTAGGAAATGCCCCGTTAACAAAATGAAAGTTCATCACAAGAAAATAATGTGTCATGGAAAGAGACATATACAACTCGATGGGAAAAGGCAGTAGTATACCTTTCTAGGCACCTTATGCACCAAATTAGTTTGTTGCTTCACATCATCAAGCTGCTACAAAGAACAAAAGAAGTTAAGCCAAGACTGAAGATATGAAATGTATGTGCTATTAATCAAAGATAGGAGTCTCCCTGGCAATACCAGAAAACATGTGCATAGACACTCTGCAATGCCATCTTGAAAATAACCGAAAACCAAATATTACAACAAAGTTACTGACCTTACGTAGGTGACCTCCATCAAGCTTTTGCCTTTTGGCTGCTTGACTTTCGATCACAGAAGAGTTACATGAGCTTTTTTTATTATTTTGACCAAATGGCATTTGGAATCTGACAGAGGAGCAATAAAATTATTAGACAAGTCGAGATAGAGGGCATAGGAAAGAAGACGGTTTGGTGGACCAAAATAGACATTATTCATTATGTAAAGTTAAAGTTCTACTTTCGTTAAGAAAGGAGAACGGAAGAAGTTATAAACTACACGTAACTTCAGATTGTAAGAATGACATTATAATTGTTATTCAGAAAATACCTCGAACCACCGCCTTGATGGGATCGATTTTGCTTGGCCAATTGACTTGCTGTAGGTTTCATCAAAGTTGAGCTCCTTGGGAAATTTTTTTTGGCATGGGGCTTACTACTAGCATTAAGGTCATCGCTAGTCATATGATCCGCTAGTCCTGCAAAGAAGTAGTCAACCACATTTAGTATTGGTCAAAATACTGGAACAGAGAGAAAATGTTGGTTCAACAGACAGATACAACATGAACATGATAGAGCAACTCATCCAAAAGAAATAGAAAATAAAGAAATTCTAAATGATGAAAACTTGTAGGGTGGAATCAATATTTTAGTTTCATGAACTGGAAATCCATAGCTTTAGATTAAAGAAAACTTGTAGAATGGAATCAATATTTATATATCTGAGCACAATCGACAACTTTGGTAATCATATTTCAAGAAAATAATTACCTGTCATCAAGTTTTGTGCTTGATTATGACTTCTTTGCAGTTTGCCACTCCATAAGTTGGTAAATATTCCTCCACCCTTCCCAATACAATCTAGAGACAACATAACACAACATATCAGTGTTTCTTGAACATTGACTCCTACAGAGGTCTCAGTTAGAATCCAACTTTTGCACATTGAACAAACATGTTACTATAGATGTAGCAAAGTGCATACAATAAACTTTTCCACATCATTTTTTTGCAGGACTATAATGATATCCTCTGAACTATGTCCATAAGCCTATTGCAAAAATACCTACCAATAAAGACTAGGAGAATTCCTACAGATATCTAAAACAGTTGTGACAGGCAAATGAAAAAAAATCTATAAGATGCAAACTAAAAGATAGCTAGTGCTAATCTATCACAGTGCTATGAAGTTAAATTACAGAGATCAAGCTGAATAAAAATAACTAATATAACATATAGTATAAACATGCTCTGACATACCTCTGTTAACATCAGAGGCCAAAGATCCAGGGCCAGCACCAACTTCCGAATCATTGTTGTGCAAGGAAGCAGTGTTCTCCACAATTTTAGATTTTGGAGAGATATTAACATTTTCCTTGAGAATATCCTCACTCATAACCATTTTTGCCACAAAAGCTGAAATACAAAACATGAAAGAAGAAAGATACATTTTAAATCTGAAAATTTTCACTCCAGCACATCAGTAATGATCAACACAACAGCCAAAGAAAAAATTGTGATCCCAATTATACTACTGAGGAACTCAATGCAATAATTATCAAAAGCAGAATGCTGGTTCTCGGATAGGGACAAATTATTCAAAAAAAATAAGCAGTAACAGTTAAGCTCAAATCAATAACACATGGGGGAAAATGGCAACAAATTTACAGAAATTGGTACATTTGAGAAACATTAGGGATACAGAGGCTCAAAAATCAGCTAAACGAAGCACATTAACAGTAAGCCGTTAGCAACGAAACGGTACAGGAACCAAAGAGAGACCTAAAAAACATGCGATTTTGTTAGAAGATAGAAGAGATATTAGGGTTCGTAGTCCGGAATGCTTACGAGAAGGCGGATAGCTATCGGCAGATTCGAACCAAATCTCAGCTCCACGCGCCTCCGCAGTCGACTCCGCCCGAGTAAAATCGAAGTAGCGAGCTGCATCGAACTCGTAATCAAGGTCGACTTCGTGAGCCTCAAACACTTCGATCTCCATATCTTCCTCCTTCTCCGCCTCCCTCTCTCTCACACTCTCCCCCTCTCAAAACCTTCTCTCTCTGCAATGGCGCGTCCGCAGCTTCACGTGAAAACGCTTCAACACTCCACCATTGTCACTGAACTATCCCTCTCAATTTCCTCGGTATCGAATCTCTGAGCCTGATCGGTCCAAGCCCTAATCTAGAAAATCGGGACGACGCAGGTTTCGTTGTGCGTACTGTAGCGGTCGAGCTTTTTGGCACAGACAGTGAGGATGTTGATATAGAGCGTAACGTACAAGCACGCATTACAGGAGGTACCACCACGCGAAGCGGCACCTGGCTCTCCTCTTATAACCGGAGGTCAGTTACTGAGCATAAATTTTGAATCTAAGACAAATAAAATAATCACAAAATACTAGTATTTATTTAAATCTCATGACGAATATGCCCCTCGGTTTACGGGAACGATTTGAAATGGTAACGAGACGTTAAGGGGTAATTTGGGTAAATATGACAATTGTTCAGTCTGTACATCGAGGGGCAATGTTATGGGAGAACGGGCTTCGGTTTCGGTTGGCGAAATAATGTATGGGTTACTGTAACTCTGAGATTTCGGCGCTCGTTGAGATTGCCCTCGGAAGTTCGACTATTTGCGAGAATACCCCTAACGGTATTATTCGTTTGGCAGGGTCTGGAGCATGGGGCCCGATTCGGGGAATTCAAAATTCGGAAGGGTAGAAATGGAGTTTCGCACATAAAACAAGGGAAAACTAGAGGGGAAGCATTGACATTCACCTAAATTTCTGATTATGTAGAACTGGATGGACAGACAAAGTTTGATATTACTCTATTGCCACTTATTATTACAAGGGAGAGGAAGGCATGACAATTAGAGATAGTAATGATTGTGAACTTTAAGGTTCATAAATGGGTAATGACTATTTTTGTTGCAGGAGAAAAATCCAAGTCGGGTCGAACTAGAAAGAGGAAGGTGCAGAAGTTGTCTTACTCTGTATTGAATAAGATGCGTGGACCACCATTACTGGATTCTCATGAAGAAATTTGAAATATAAGGTCCTCATATGGTATGGGAACCAAAAAGGAAGCAAAAAATGGAATGTAATTAGGGAAATGAACATTTTAGTGTGTAAAAAATAGTGTAGGTGAGGTTAATTGTGTGTTTTGATTCTCAAATGCGTTCTTATTGAATTTGAAATATCAAGTTTTTTTCATGTTCGAAATGTTTTTGAATCATAACCAAATTTGTAGATGAGAGATTTTGTTATTTCTAGTCTCACATTCATCAATAATAAATATTCATCTAATTTGAGATACTAATATATTATTTGAATAGTATTATGATTGATTATATTATGTACACTATGAATACATTTGAATTCGAATAGTCATCCAAGAGCTCAAGTCACGTGTCTTCTCAACTTTTTGATCATTTAGTAAATACGTTTAAACTCAATTTGATCGCTCTATCAAAATCTTTTAGTGTGATAATGGCAAGGAGTTTAACAATTTGTCCTTTCATAACTTTTGCACCATCACAAG
>JAYMTO010000904.1:0-10356 GCA_036898065.1 California macrophylla | reverse complement strand
CAGGTAATTTTGCATTTCTCAGTGATGTCTTGAGCTTGTTCTGGTTTGTGTATCTATAAACTTTTAGTCATTATTTTCCTGTTGAGGATAGTAGAAGAAATGAAGCATGAAAGTGTCATTAAACCCAAATCATTGATAAAGTAGTTGAGGAAATGTTAAAATTCAATTGAAGAGAATATACTCTTGGAATTTGAACAATGTTGTGTCATAAATTTCTTCAATTTATTAACCTAAAAATAACATTTTTTTATGATGAGTGAAAGGAGTGGAGTCAATTTGCAAGTCAACTAGCTCAAATGTGTGTCAATTGTGGGGACTGCACCAGCATTTAATGGTTTGACTTTGAGTCGCAACATCTTATGGAAGTGTGGTGAAATAGGAAAGGTTCAGTGAACTAAACTTTATGGCAGACATACAATCAACTATATCCAATTTTAGGCAGCAATCAAGTCAGGAATGTGATTGCTTTTGTGCTTGAATTCTCACTAAAGTTGCCATATGGTTGAACTGGACTGGACAAGCTTTTGTTTATCTACAGCACCGGGAGGTTTATTTTACCTTTGCTCTTCTATTAGTTTTTATCTTATTATCTTAAATGATGTTTTGATCAATAATGCTTCTCGTTCATTGATGTAGCATTATACCATTGATCTATTTTTCTGTTGTGTGGAGCTTAAATAAGAAATAAGGTCATGTTTAGACGAATGAAAGGGATTAGCACCACAAATGCATCTTTTTGTGCCTTATGCATTAGATGTCTCCAGATAGGAGAATTGTTCTGTTGTAATTTGATAGCCTGTTGATACTGTGGCAGCTTTCATATGGTATTATGGCTGTAAAGAAGGCATTGTTTACAGTTTCCTGCTGTCTGCAAGCATGTTCCCCATTCGACAACACTCAAGCACTTGTGAGCAGACCAGCTGAGAATGCTGCTGTTGGAGTCTCTTCTGATCCTCATGCAGAGTTTTTCCCACACCTTGCTTCATCTTTGCCTATAAATCCTCTGCATATTGATTCAAATGGTCATTCATTGCCAGTGGATGCTGATAGAGTTCCCAACCAAGAAACACGATTCATGCAACAAAATGTTGTATTCAGACTCCTCTATTCTAATTTCCAGGCTGGTGATGTAATCGGATGGAAAGGGGCTGGTGTGAGGGCTCTACAAAATAAAACCGGTGCTTATATAACATTTGCAGCTCCTATAACTGGATGGGATGAGCTTGTTGTTACTATTTCTTCATTGGAGGTCTGTCAAGCTACCACTATATGTAGAGTTTTGCTATTTATTTTTCTGCTACTAGATTTTTTGGGATTTATACTACTTGTTCTGAGACAAAGGACAGATAGATACTTACTCATGCATACAAATCCATTATGTTGTTCTATAACTGATCTGGTGTTAGCTTTATCTCATGTAGAATCTTGAAGCTGGATATTCACCTGCACAGAATGCTGTTATTCGTGTCTTTGCTAGATGTATAGAGGTTGATGCTGAAAGTAGACCTTTATCGTCCTTCAGTTGGGAGACAACTGTAACTGCAAGGCTTCTAGTTGCATCAGATCACGCGGATTGTTTGAATGGCAATGAGGGTAGGGTAGTATCAGAAATAAACAAAGAAACCGAAACTGATGTGGAGATCTTGCAAGGGGATGGGTTCTTGAAGGTTGCTTCAAAGAATGATGTACTAGTACAGGTGCTGTTTTTACTTTATTTCTTAACTGATTATTTTCATAACGTAACAACCTTGGGGAAGCAGAAAACTTTTTGTGTACACCTTAAATTACAGTAACTAGCAAACAAGCCGATTTAAGATGTTATCTCAGTATTCAGAGAAACCTAATATAGACATTCTCAATGCTGCAATCATTTTGTAATCTTTACATTTTCCGTTGCATCTGTATTCTGGCTGATTCCCGTCTTCGAAAGTTTTCAATAAGTTGACTTTGAGTTCCTCCCTCTAGTTATTGGAAATTTCAACATTGTGATGACAACTGAGAAATTGTAACATTTCTAAATCGGCAATAAATTTTCCTTTCACTTTGTGAGTCAGATTTTTTGCAAGTAAAAATGCTTCTTATGTGAGGACTCTTCTTAGTTATATAGGGTTATATAATTCAACTGTGGCCAATGATGAGTGCTAGTGCCTTTCAGGACTAAAGAGAACTATGATTATCCCTTTGAACTTTTGTTAGTTTTTAGTTTTTTCGCAACCTGCTAGCACAGTGTATATTGATAATGGACTTTTGCAGATAACTGGTGAGTATAAAAGTATACAGAATGCTCTATTTCAAGTTACAGGCAAACTGCGGGATGCTCTTTTACCCAGTGAGATGCTTAGTGAAGGCAGGAGTAGGAGCTACCCATTCTTTAGGTCGCCTGGTATATATCCCAGAGGAAGAAGGGCGGAGACTCCCTTTCTTGGTTTTGATCAACAAGCTAATTTAGTGCAGGGAATGGGTCATCTTGGGCTTTCACACGGAATGAGTGGTCCTTCATCAAGGATACAGCCTCCGCAGGTAAACTATTTTTCTCCTTTTGATTTGCAGTCCTTATTTCTTTTCCTTCTCTTCTTTTTTAGTTTAATCAGTCCACGGGTTTTAGTCTTGAGGTTGGTCTAACTGCAGGTAGGGAATAGAAGAAACATGGTATCAAGTAATGGTAGAGGGAGAGGCTTGACACACCCTGGAGGGGGTTTAGGAGTTGGGAGGTTTGTATCCTGTAACACAAACCATAAACGTTGTCCCTTTTCCTTTCAAGTAGTACTTTTATTTACACTCTTATGTTATCTGCTAAGAAATCCACCTTCACATAATCCAAGTGAGTGCCTGTCTTTGACCTATAATGTTATTGACATCCAGCTCTATAGGAATCCTTTTTTCACTATTGCTCTTGCTCAAAGGAATACCATTGTACGAAACAAGGCATCTTATGATGACAATGAATGACTCAATTTCTATGATATACCCTGGTAACTTAAGTTCCATGTTGGATGTACTGGATTGGATTGATCAGTTCTGAAGGTTGCTCAACCTTACCTGTATATACAAATCATGCTTGTCTTGAAACATATTATGACATATGAATGCATGTCTATTCTTTTGACTCATTTTTTTGTGTGCAGTAAAAGCAAGTATGCTACCGTGCAGAAGACAACTATGGAGATTACACTTTCTGAAAGTGTCTTCAGCTCTGTTTTTACTGCAGATGGTAGCAATCTGGAACAAATGAAAAAGGTAATCGCATTTCTATCCATTGAGTTTTTTGTTTGTGTTTTGCATCTTCATTGTAAATGTAATGATCTGGGATTTTTAATGGTCAGTAAAGTTGGACAAAAGAGTTGTCGCATGTTGGGCTCAAATAAATTTCCTTATTTTGTGAAAATGCATTTTACGTATTACAAACAAATTTATTTGCGTCCTCTTCTCAAGCAAAATGGAAACAAGAAGCAAGGAACGTTCTTTTGGGTCAGCCAAATCATTGATGCATGCATTCTATAGTATTTGCATCATATTGTTATCTGACTGTTTTGATATGTGAAACCAGTACTCTATTATCTTTAAGCATCATAGCTTCTGCTGATATTTATTTACTCGAATCAGATTTCTGGGGCAACAATTGAACTACGTGATCCCGATCCTGCTGGAAAGAATGAAGGAACTGTCATCATATCTGGAACGCCAGACCAAGCATTGGCAGCACAGAGCTTGCTTCAAGCTTTCCTTCTTCAATGATAGAGGTCACAATACAATCTGCATTATAGCTAACTCAGTGGTATGGACCAGAAGCAGAGCTGCCATAGTGGTCAATGGTGCCCACCACAATTTTTTTGTAAAGAAAAAATATTTTGTACCAAACCTCTTTGTATTGGACATCTTTTTTCCTCGGTTATGTTCACTGAAACCGAATCCAAGAGCAAATGTAAAGGGAAAACGAATTATGTGAAAGTTGAAGCAAAAGATCTATTGTAAACAACCCTTACATGTAAATCCTTTGCATGAACTAGCAAAGAAAGATGATTGCCTGTCCACAATTTCAGGTTCTCGTTGTGATGTATGTCGTGAGAACAAGGAAAATACTTTAACCAGGGCCTGTCTGTTTGACTTGAAATTCTTTCACTCGAATTGCTTATTGCCCGGTAAGCCAAAGAGAAGTCTATGCTCTTTGGATTAGGCAACGAGCACATAAAAAAAAACATTTTGAGAAGCATTGTCAGACCATTGGATTCATACCGTAAATTTGTATTTAAAATGGTTGGTCAAACCAGGTTTGCTAACTACCATGTAAAATGGGCACACATATCCAATCGAATTTCACAACTAAAAGAAAAATCTTGTTAATAGGGTATGATCATAACATTTATTGGGTGTGATATATGTAACTATTTTCTCTTATGGTTAGTCGATGTGGGTTTATATTTCAAAATACGCTTCAACATATACTGATTGGTCTTTCTTTATGTTTTGCTTGATCAGCGTTTGCATCATAAGCTGCTGACCAGAAATTATCTCCGTAGACATGTTCTCTTCCTTCTCAGCATTGGAGAAAGGTAAGAACAAAGTGCAAAAATATAATTTTAATGATAAATGGTTTTTATCTACTTCATGAACCTATCTTGAGAGCATTTGGATTTGTTTATTACACGATGACTGCATATTTCCTCTTAAACTAAAAGTCAAACAGCTAGAATGCCATTAGAGAAGACAGTTTGATAGTTTTAAACAAAAGAGAGGATTTGTTTAGCAGTAGGTAACCTTTCAATTTCCATATGCGTACAATGGAACCTATTTGGCTTATCTCTACAACTTATGAGGCTTCCTAGTTATGGGGATGCAACGACAAGTTTTTTTTTAAAGTTTCTTGAAGCATATAATATATTGGTCTTCCCCAGTATGTGCCTTACGAGTTTGAATTCGCACAGCTCTTCTCAAACTGCCAAGCATAACTTTCTACTCTCATGAATTTTGTATCTGGTAATGGGAGATCTCGATCCTGCATATGCACTCACTTGAACTGAATAGCTTCTTTTTTCCTCCCCAACAGAGATAAAACTGTTGCAGCAATTTGCCTGGAAGATAACCCAGCTTCCTCCATCTGATCCTTGGGTGCTCCATGGTCAATGTATCTATCAGGAAGTACCATTGCTCTTAACTGCAGAGACCATTTTAGATAATTAGAACCAGATCTAAAAGTAGGTAATGGTAGTAGAAAATATCGATTTTTTTACACAAGATATGGAAATTTCCATAGGATGGGAGATTACCTTGAGGTGTCCATCCAGAATACCACTTAAGCTTAGGAAGTGTGACACGTGAGATCCAAAACCTCCTATCGAACCTTCTTCCACTGTGATCAAGATTTCATGTTCACTAGCCAGTTGCCTGATAAGATCCGTATCCAATGGCTTGCAGAATCTTGCATCAGCTACTGTAACATAAACGTCACGGGATTTGAGCATGCTTGCAGATTCCACACATTGTTGAACTATGGAACCGTATCCTAGAATAGCAACTCTGTTGCCTTCCATCAGAATCCTTCCCTTTCCAATCTGTTCAACAATCAAAGAAGGAACATTTCATTTAGTTGTCTTCTCTAATTTTTCGTATGCAAATGGGACATATAATTTACTTGTGCTAATTACCTCTAGTGCAGTTCCTTTGTTATTGGCAGGGAGGGAAGCTCCAATTCCATTTCCCCTTGGGAACCTGAGGCAGCTGGGTCTGTCATCTATTGCTGCTGCTGTGGCAACCATGTGCATCAGTTCGGCTTCATCAGACGGTGCCATGACTACCATGTTGGGCAAGCAAGCCATGAATGTGATGTCAAATGCTCCACAATGGGTTGGTCCATCAGCGCCAACCAAACCTGCTCGATCTATGGCAAACCTAACAGGTAACTTTTGAAGATCCACATCATGCACCACCTACATATATATGTATCATGCAATTTTAGTAAGAAGTTCTACATAAAAGGCTTAACAAACGTGATATTAGGCAGCACACCACTTATGTCTATATTGTCAGTTTGCTTCACCTGATCAAATCCTCGTTGCAGGAATGATGAGTATATAGCGCAGAAGGGCTTAAGACCCTCGGTGGCTAAACCAGCTGCAAATGTGATGGCATGCTGCTCAGCAATCCCCACATCAAAGCATCGGTCAGGGAATTGCTTTTGGAAGTAATTGAGGCCTGTACCGCCTCCCATTGCAGCATGAATGGCAACAATTTTGTTATCTACTTCCGCTTCTTTTATCAAAGATTCAGCAAAGTATTGCGTGTACGAAAGTGTGGGAGATTTGGGCTTAAACTGCTTTCCCGTTCTTGGTTCAAACTTGACAACCCCTGAGGAACAACACAGCACAAATAAGGATCTTCCGAAGAATCCATAAAAATAGTGGCATGCACTATAAAGTGGCAGATTCTCACCATGCATTTTATCGGCTGCTGCTTCAGCTGGTGGATATCCCTTTCCTTTCTCTGTCATGATGTGTATCAGAACAGGTCCTGGGGCGGGCAAAGCTTTCACTTGCTGGAAAATGGTAACTAGATCTTCGACATTGTGCCCGTCCACTGGACCAATGTAATACAAACCCAGCTCTTCAAAGAGAGTGGATCCAGAGGCACTGATCATCCCTCTTGCATACTCATCCACTTTAGCTGCTACTTCATGCGTCGAGCCTCCTATTTGCTTCGTTATGGCCTGTGGAAGACAAAACTGGTGTCAATTTTATCTCCTTGAACTCAGAACACAGAGACATCGGCATATTCAAAACAAACTACCTTGGCAGCTTCACGGAGTTTTCTGAATTTGTTGTTTGCTTGGAGCTTGGACAGAGCCCCGCTGAGAGCTCCAACAGGAGTTGCAGGCCCGTCAAGAGTAGCTGTGGGCAAAGAAACTTGTTTGTTGTCATTCAAAATGACAATCAGGTTAGAATCCAGGTACCCGGCGTTGTTCATAGCTTCATATGCTTGTCCTGCAGTCATGGCTCCATCTCCAATCACAGATATGACATGATTGTTCTTCCCCAATAAGTCTCTCCCGACCGCCATACCTTGAGGTACATACATACACAAACTTGTTCAGATTCCAGATTTGTTGAATTGCATCAATTTAGGAAAAAGATCTTCATGGAAAAGGAAACTAGTATAAACATACCAAGTCCAGCAGAAATGCTAGTAGAACTATGGCCTGCACCGAAAGCATCATACACACTCTCATCCCTCTTCGGAAACCCTGCAAGTCCTGATGTTTTTCTGATCGTGTGCATCTTAGACCTCCTGCCAGTAAGAATCTTATGCGGATACGCCTGAAAATATATTTCATTTCAGGTAAGTAATCATCAAATCAACACATAAAATCTTACATCTATACTGTCATTGACTTACCTGATGACCAACATCCCATATGATCTTATCTTCAGGACAATTGAAGACATTATGCAGAGCCACTGACAGCTCCACCACTCCCAAGCTCGAGCTCAAGTGACCACCTGTCTGAGACACTGTGTACACTATCTCTGCTCTCAGCTCTGCTGCTAATTGCTCCAGATCCTGAAAACCCAGAAAAAAGAAGAAGCATTCAGATGAGTATGAGAGTGATGGAGGTCAAAACCGATGAGCATGACCAGATCATTCAGTACCTGTATGGACAGGTTCTTCATGTGAACTGGGTAGTTGATGGTGTCCAGCAATGGCGTGACCGGCTTTTCGCCCGAGTAATCAATCTTCCATCCTTCTTTCTCCTTCCTCAACATCCTCAGCTTCCCTTCCTCTCCATCAGATTGATGACTAACCGCACCAGCAGAGGCTCTCACGAAGAGCTGTATGGAACAAAACAACAATTCAGCACACAACCCAGAAAAGATTAACCATATTACAAAAAGAAAAGCCATTATTGACCTGTTTCCTGCAAGAGAGAACATTGGGTTGTTGTTGTTGCTTTACTGGTTTGAGAAATGGTGCAATGGATTGAGAAGTTCCAAAGAGAGATCCTGAAACCGCCATGGATGTGATGATCACGGTTTTTTCAGAGAGAAGAGGGGATATTTTTGTTGTTTTGTTTGGGAGAGGAGAGTGATGAGTTGAATTATGGAGTGAGAGACAAAGAACATGAGTTTATAAAGAGAGTTGCAGTACAGACAATGAGTGATGAACCGCGTGGAGAGATGGTAAATTGGTCTGTTTCTCGAGAGAGATTCAATGACTATTTTGGGCAAAAGAACGTGTCATTGAATCACTAATACTATTTTGGGGAAGTGATACCCTGCGGAGAAATTAACTTTGGAATGATTCACGTGGTTTATCGGATAAGATTTCGATCACTGCAGATGAATTGGTTTTGGATTTGATATGGTTTGGTCTTTTAATTACGTATAAAATTAGGACTATGTATACATGCATATACTTCGTTCCAATAGGAAGTTATAACGGTCAAAATACATCACTCAATTGTTAAAAGCTCTTATATGATATTTGATTAGATGTGATATTTAGATGTTGCGTTGATTAAGTGTTCAATTAGACGTGAAACGACCTCTCACTTACATCATCGAAATTTATTGACATTGTGGGGATTGGATTGTGTCGTTTGTATTTGTAGAAATTTGGGAGGCATCAAAATTCATCATTCCAACCGTCGCCCTAGGCCCCACACTCGACATTAAAATCGTCTATTAATATATCGCTCTTTTACCAGCTTACTCCCCTTCACTTCTCATGCTATCTTTTATACTACTCTTTTTTTTTTGCACGATGTGTCTTGTCGTCTGCTTTCTTGCAAGCACCGTTCTTTTTCAACATGTCTGAAAACGAGAGCCAAATTTTCTGATTTGTAGGGGTATTTAAACTTTTGCAATCAGGATTTGTGATGCCAATAAATTTTTGTTCTAATATCAAATGGTTAGATTTTTGCAATCTCTTTTAGATACTTTGGTCACACCCATGACATTAAAGCTACACGCTCCATACCGCATGAGAACTGGACAGGTTGTGTCAGGAACATGCCTACGACCTAGGTTGCTGACTTGATGGAATGTATTTTTAATGTATTGTATTTTCTTTGAACTACAAATACTAGATGTATTGAATATTTTTTTGAACTGCAAATATTGAATGTATTGTATTGTACATTTTCCTATCTTCAATCTCCAAAAACATTGAGTTGAAATGTAAAATTCATCTTCTAAAACTCATATACAAGCAGCCGAAAAGTTATCTATAACATTTGCAGTTATTTGTCATTTTCAATAATAAGTGACAATGTTGATGATCTCAAATAAAAGATAATTGAACTTAATTTGCATGATATCGTTAGCATTCTAAGTTTACATAAAAGAACCGAAGAATTTGACGTTAGGATTAGAGATCACATTCGAGGAGCGTATTGTACACCTAAAGTTTTGTGTCAACCATTCGAGACACGTATTCACAGAAATGGATTTAACAATAACAATGAATATAGAAAACTAGTTTGTGAAGTTGGGTTATTCATAAACGTTAACAACGAAAGTAGTCTTCGTCCCATACATTCATTATGGGTTTTCTTGAAAACAAATTAAGATGAGAAAGAAGGATAACAATAGTGTGAATAATAGGGGACCATATCCAGAAACCGAATAGATCAAGTTTGGAAGATTTGACGATCTGGACAGGTTTTATTTGTATCAAAGGTTGGGTTGGGTTGGGTGGTGGGGTCTCTGTGTTTGCTTTCTTTGACCAATATGGTGGATGGATCCTTCTGTTGCTGACGCCATTCTTTCTCCCTCCCATTCCCATATAAGAAACTTCTTTCACTCTTGTTTTCCTCCTTGCTTTTCAGTATACAATATTGTTTACTAATATTTCATGCTGGCTGTCCGAGCTTCAAATTTACGTAGTTTCTTTCAATATTACTTAAAGGTGGCCTTTGGATAAGATTTTGTTTATATTAGTAATGAGAATAAGAATTTATTGTGTTTCACTAAAATTAATAGTGATGATGATAAAAATCGTAACTTTGATTTTGATTGGTTTTAAGTCAATTTCACGTAGTTTTCCGAGATATTATAACTATCAACTAAATTTTCAAAAATAAAAAGTAGGATTTGAATGATTTTCTTTTCTTTTTTTAAATGAAACTTGGCTATATATATTTATAATCGTACATATCACTAAATCATTAACATGATGTAACCAACAATCATAATAAATGTATCATGAAATATCACAAGACAAATTAAATATATAAAAGATATCGTTGTTGAGACTTGAATGCTCGTTTCACAAACATCAGTTCAAGTGATTAACTAGTTGAACAAGCAATGATAGTTTACTCTTTTTCAAACCAGTTTTTATCAGCAATCGCAAATGTGAAGGTTC
>JAYMTO010000903.1:0-10365 GCA_036898065.1 California macrophylla | reverse complement strand
AACCCGTTTCACCATACAATAGTTATGTTAAAAAGTAATTCAATGTTAATAACTCTTCTCTTGAGGAGACAATAGCCAATTTACTTTCAAAAGATTTACAAGTGTTGTTTACTCATTCAGACCTCACTAAGTAGGATGCCCAGATCTCGTCTGCCGGAGATGGCGCTTCAACCCAATGTCCTGGTATTCGGCTGCACCAAACTCATGGAAATAGATAGAATCAGAACAAGTTGTATACCCTCACCAACCTTTCAAAGATAATCATTTTAGACTCACTAAACAAAAAATATTGGATGTCAAATGTTGTTAGTATGACAAATAGGTAGCTAACAGAGGCAAGATTACTCAAGTATTTTACCAAAGATACTCTAATCCTTTTGAAGCAGAAACAAAAACTACTTTCAAGTTCACTGTAAAGCACATACTGTAATCTCATTACATTCCTTTTCATATTATCATATTCGAAAGAATTATTTGTTCACATGGAAGATGCAAGGATTAATCTTTTTGTCTATGGAACAAGTCCTCTTCAACTCTCACATCTCATCCACATTAGATTGGTGGGATTCTAACCAATGTCTATACACACATGCTTCCTAAGTTCAAAGCTTTTTAGGCATCAGTTTGTTAATCTAGTAAGTAGGTGAGCCCTGATACAACAGCAAGGTTGTTGTCTCGTCAACTTGAGCTCGTGGCATTATATAAAGGACACAAATTCTCTGTGAAGTAGGGGGGCTAAGGGGGTAATATCGTGTATACGTCAATGACACCACTCTGACTTTTTTATTTTTTGCAAAAACAGTGGTTTTGAAATCCAATCCAAATGCACCAAAAGTAGAATCAAAATACTAGCAAACTAACCTTCCTCCAGGCCTTATGTAGGCATCCCAACTTCTTCTGACCTGCATGCGAAAATGAAAACACCATAAAGTTAGATAGCCACATTGTGCTTCAAGAAATAAAATACATGCTGCTTATGCACAGAATCAGCAGATGGTGTGTGCGAGTATACCACTGTAAGGCATGCCATGTCTCGGTTCAACAATGCTTCATGTTCAAACAATACATATATGGCCTTAGAGTAACAGGGAAACTGAGATATTGTCTATAAGAAATGGTCTACTGTGAGGAATGTATAACTTATAGCATCAGAAATCACCTCAATAAGTGTGCCCATATCATTATTGCTGCCATGGTAATAGTGATAGAATTCAATTGGTAAACTAGCAACAGAATCATATGCCCGAGAATGATTTTGTCCCTGAGACCCTTGCTTTTCAGGTTCTATGCCAGTAGCTGCACTAGAACCTATTTTATTTTCACTGTCAGTTAACTGGCCCATACTCTCTTTATTTCCTCCTTCAATGCTCAGGTCCTTGGTGTTATGAATAAGGATGGCTTTCGTAGAAACCTCAGCAGTTGAAATAGCATCCTTAGCAGCGGCTGTGTCAGCTGCAGCCTTTTTGTGGAGCTCCTCTTCTTCCACTGCAGCTCGCACTCTCTCAAGAAACTTGTCATCTTCTTCGGGAAGAAAATGACCTACAAAATTATGCAAATGGCTTTAATTTGAGTAGAAGGATTTCATAATTTAAGGTGTGTTACTAATCTCATACACAAAGGAGCATTCTATATAATACAAGAAAAATTAAAAACAAACTGATGTCAGCATCTTTGATCATCTCTTGTATAGATGTGTCGAACTGTAACTTACTTTTACATGGCTCAATTTATGAAGAATAAGTTATGACAATTAAGTAGAGCATTGGAAATTGAGCATGCGGCACAAGCCTTCAGAAACACACACGCACTATTAGCACTTTAGACCATCACCAGAATGACTATTCTAATGTCTGTCAACACGATAGAAGAGTTTGATGGAAATGAAAGTTACTCATCGTACTGGCGTAGGGTGGAGAAATAGCATACCTTGCTTCTTCAACTTCTGGATCCTGATGGAGCGTAGTTCTTGCAACTTCTCAACAATCAGTACCAACTCTAGCTGAAAGTAAAATGTGTAGGAGTATGAAAGGAAAAATACAGCAGCAACAGTATCGTATGGAATATTAGTGTTATGTGACAAGACAGGACTATGTGGTAGCTCTATTGTAGATTTAGTGCGGGCAGGGGAAGATACCAGGGAATGTATTATAAATACATTCACATCAAGAATCGTGACATGACAGTGACTGTTTTGTAATCTGAGCAGTGAAAATGAAGGTGTTACTAAATACATATACCCACACTGAGCAGAATTTCTAAGAAGTGTCCATAATTTCACATAGCCAATCAAGCCTAGCAGGAATCGTCTAGTAAACAAGGGAAATTTAATTAGAAAGCATATAAAATGAATATTTTTGAAGTGTCTAGCAGGAAGAAAGAAAGCAGAGAAACTTGTGAAAAGAAAATGGGAAGGACAAAAAGAGACTGCAATTGTATGACTATAATATACAATTTAATTATGTTTATGGGGAGAGTTAAAAAGTATAATCACAAAGGAAACGAGTTTCTCTATTTTTTCTCTCATTTTTCTGACCCATAATGAATTAAACACACATGGATCATAAGTTATATTTATTCTTGTGCCACATTTACCCGTTCTCACCTCAGATTCCAGTTTCCTTTTCTCCTCCTTTGCTTTGAGCCTCGCAATTTCTTTCATTTTTTCCACCTGCACATTCATATTCCTAAAATTAGTAAGTAAGCATTGTAATTTCCTGCAAAGTGGAAATGAAACAACGACGAACAGGATCAATAAAAAAAGAAACAAATATTGAGATACTTGTAATCATGTCAACAATCAAAAGTTTAAAGCTAAAGATACACAGACCCAGATTAAAAACATATCACATCTCATCATAAAATGCAACAACGGATATAAATGAAGAAATACACAGCAATTCCATATCTACAGCAGCTGAAAGGTAGATAACAGAGAAGAGTAACCATCAATGGTTAGAAATGTCATAATATTTGTTTCTTTTATCTGCTCTCTACCCTGACTAGACTGACTGCACATTAGGATTTGAAACCTAAGCACATGTAGAATGTTTTACTAGAATACAATAAATTGTTGGATTCCATATGACAACTTTGGTGGTCAGGAAATTTTAAACTGCAACTTGAGTTTTTTCAAGACACAAACTAATGCATATTATAAAAGCCTGAAATTTCACACCCAGAAACATAGTACAATTTGGATAGAATGATTGAACTTTGATAACAAAGACCAAGCTGGCTTGTGTCCAATACCTTGCGTTTCGCAATGTCCTTGGCAATCTCTCTAGCCCTCCATTCATCAGCTTCTTGATCAATTTGGTCAAACCGTTCACGCTCCTTAAAATGTAATAGAGCAAAAATTTAAACAGACATTTCAAGCGTTAAAACGAAAAAAGAAAGGCATGAACAAAGCTTCTTAAAAATAATGAAAAATGAAACCACCTTTTCATGTGTTTCTGCAACACGTTTCCTCTTTCTCTTCCTCCAAAGTTTATTTCGTTTGGACTTCTGTTTTTTTACAGCAAATCTAACAGCTGCAGATTTTTCCTCCCACGGTGCTGCTTCATCTAAAACAACTTTGATTTGCTCAAGCTGATATTTTAGTTTTGACATCAAAGCTTTTGCAGCTTCAACTGAAAGTGAAGCTTGAATCTCTAAACTAACACCCATGCTTTCAAGATGCTTGTTAAACTGAGAAATAGAAATATCTGTTGATCCATTATCTGCATCTTCAGTGGAAGCTTTTCTATCTTTGATCTTTGTCAAATTCTCTAGCTCTCTCTGTCTGTTAACATTGGTAAACTCATTATGGTAATTGATGAAAAGTATAGACTTCATGAAACACAGGAACACCCACATCGATACATGCTAACTAAATGGCAGGTCAAAGACCCCAGAATAATGGATAACAAAGACTGTGAGCCATGTTTTTGTTGCCTGCGTGTGTAGTTGTTAATATACATCCAGAACAGTACTGCACGTGATGGGGAGTGTTGAAGTATCACAGACTCAAAGCATGTTTAATTTGAGACCGAATAATAAATTAATTGGGCCTTCCACCTTATAGTTTAGAGCTTTTGAGTTAGAGAAAACTTTAACGAGTATAACCAAGAGTGCCACTGAAAATAAAGAGTTCGAGACTGTTGATAAGCTGCTTGCAGAAAGACTATGAATAAGAGGAAACAAAGTTTGGTAACGAAGACACGATCGAAAATAAGAAGTCCTATTATTAAGCATATGTCGCAAAAGAATATTACAAGAAAATTCTAACAAGAAAAATAGAAATGAGAATTTATAATTCCACACTAGAAACAAAATTTTGAACTAAATTTGAAGCAGAGAAGAAGTACATACATTGCATTTGCAAGCCCAAGAGTATCATTTAAGTCCCTCATATGAGCATGCAGATTTGTAGTACCCCAAAACATACTTGACTGTGGTGGATTCTGTGGTAACATTGGAAACCAGGCAGATGGAGGTGCAGATTGGAGAGGAATTGGATTCATTTTCGACAAATTTAACTATGTTCAGCTGGAAAAGAGAAGGCCAAAGAGTCATGGTCATTCACCATACCATAATATCTGCAAGGTGAAGCCAACAAAAATGCTTACTGAGGAATAAATATTAAATACATGGATGCATATCTATGATGTCAAATAAGTTGGGGTAAAGTAAACTACTTTGTCATATTTTTGGTTGCTGAGATACAATGCACAATGAAACTGCAATTATTAATTATAACTATTAATTGTCTAACAAATGCAATTATTAGACTCCAATGCACCATCTAATTACAAAGAAAACTAACAAAAGTAAGAGAGCATCAAAGTTTGAGCAATCTATAAACATGCTTCTAATTTTGTTTCACATTCTAATGCAATGTAAATATGCTTCTCAATAGTCAATACACAAGAGCATGCCAAACAAAAATGAAAAAAGTGCAATTTTTCTTTATGAAACTAAGTATTGAAGAGAGCTTATGTAAAAAAAAACTATTGGCATTCAGCTAAAAAGTCTAGATTAACACTAACTAGTGAGTAATCAACCCTAGATTTGGGTATTTGACTGAGTCGGGCAATGTAGCTCGCAGATTTGGGCAGAGAAGGAGGGTCAATTCGATAAACCCTATACTGTGAACACCAATCTATCAACAAACCCTCGCTTCAACGATCTTCTTCAAGCTTCCGAGGTCGCGTCTTCTTCTCGAAAAAAGGTTTCGATGTTGAGGGTAGTTTTGTCTTTTTAAATCTCTGAAATGTTTCACTAACCTAGACCCCTCCATCACTCTTTGACGGTTCCAGCACCTCCATTTTCGGCAACCACTGTAAGCTTCTTCTCTATCTTCAATTCCTCATTTTGTTACGCGATTTTTCAGATCCAAACGGTAGAGGTTTCAAAGTTTCCTCTTTTTTTGAAGAACGAAATGGGTCTATGACCATTGGGTTCTCTAAGAAGTAGATGTTCTATGATAATTAATATGCTACTCATTTGGGTTGATTGGTTTGATTTGATCACAATCTCATATCAGATTTACAAATTTCTCTTACTGATTTCAACTTCATTTCACTGCAGTGCAAGATGGCAACCGTTAAGAACTTGAAAATCAAGACCAGTGTTTGCAAACGCATCATCAAGGAGCTCAAGTCCTACGAGAAAGAGGTTGAGAGAGAAGCTGCCAAAACTGCTGACATGAAAGAAAAAGGAGCTGATCCTTATGATCTCAAACAACAGGTTCTACTATCATTGTTAAGAATGCCATGTTTTTTTGATGTTTTTGACTTGGGGGTTGTTATCAAATTCAACAGACTTTTAATTGTATTTTGTTGTTAGTTTAAGTCTGAGAATTCAAAGTTAGAGTTGAGGAGGAACACTCCAAAACTGACTTGCAACTGCCAACTACCAATGTAGCTAGTTTTAAGTCATTACTCACTGCATATAGTTAACATCGTATGTTCAGATAAAAACCAAGTCATTGCAATCCTCTTTATACTTTAAAACTGTAAAACAGAATTTGCTTGTCCTTTGACATGCAAATGTGGATTCATCATTAAAATGGTGAATTGCTGCTTCACATTGTCTTTATTATGTACTGTAAAATGGGATTTGCTTGTCCATCGACACACCAATCTGCTAGTGTAACTTTATTATGTACCTTCTCTCCAATAATCGATAGAGCTTATCCTGACTCTTCAGGTTATATTAAACACAAGTATACTTATGCTATTATTTCATTTTTTTAACAGGAGAATGTTTTGGCTGAATCAAGGATGATGATTCCTGATTGTCACAAGCGTCTGGAGTCTTCCCTAGCTGACCTGAAAGGGATTTTGGTAAACCATCGTTACTAACTTGTTCAGCATAGCTTCAGTATGAAGTCATTAATTTTAGTAGCCATATATATAACGCTGACAAGCCACCTCGTGAACACATTTTCCTCTTTCTACGTTGCCATCTGCACACACATGCTCTTGTTGGCACCTCGACCGTTTTTTATACCAATATGTATCTGGATTCCAAACATTTTGACTCCGCATAGTGCAGATATTGTAGCACTTAATTCACATTTGAATATTCTATTTTCGTTTCTTTGGTTGTTTCCCTTTTTCTCCCCTTCATAAAATGCAGATCTAAGAAAATCATATAGGCTGTTTCTTCGTAATTTTTATTGGAAAATCTGAAGTTTTGTTTACTTGACTTCAGAAACATGCTTTCTGTTCAATGATTTGTTCACTAAAGCATAATTGTGAGAATATAGCATGAGTTGAATAATGAATTTCTTGCAAAAAGCAAATCAAAATGCACGACAGGATTTGCAGCAATGCATAATGTTAAACTAACATATTGTGTATGGAGTGACATCTTCAGTTACTCATATCATGTGCATTTTTTTTCTTCAAAATCATCACAGGCAGAGTTGGAGATAAATCAACAAGGGCCGGAGTTTGACGATGCCCGGAGCACTATTGCTGAGATTGAAGCTTTGATTCCAACCGAAGCATGATCATGAAATAGGCTGCTGCTGTTGAGAGGTTGTGAGTTCCTTAGGCTTGAATTCTTACAATGAGCTAGCAGAGTAAGCTGATTTGGAACTGTGTATTTGGATTTTAAAAAAGATTAAGACTGTATCGAGGAATTGTGGATTATTTGTGATTTGAGTCTTGAATCTGTTAATTTTATCCACAATTACGTGTGCGCTCGATTATCAATTCAGTTAGCAATGATTTTTCAACCTAATCAAAATTATCGATTTTACTATCCAATTGAAGTTTTTACTTTCCTAACTTAATCAAGTTAACAAGATTATATCAATTCCATTATTAATAAATTTAAATCGTTTAGTGAACATTTTTCTTATTAGCAAATCTTTCTTCTTCTTTTTTGAAGATTTTTTATTAGCAAATCAGTTAGTAAAACATAATGCAAATTTTCATGTATTTGTTACTTAAGTTCAGGCTATATTTGAAGTCATAAAAAAAGATATGGAATGGAATATAATGATTCAAATTGAGTTTGAGAAGTAATTTATGAGGTTAAAAGATATAAAGTTGTCTTGTTGAATATTAGCAAAGAATATGATTGCATTTTCTATTGATCCACTTGATTACATTACATTACATGGGTTAAACAATTACTAAGTTTTTCAAGAAAAATGTATAGATATTATTATCTATGACCACCTTATAATTGGGTTTTGATCTACGTTTAACATTAATTAATTATGTATTTGAAGGAATGTGCAGTATTGAAACATAAATGGAGTCTAATTCTGAAAGAAAAACATATACTTGATTTGAGTTGTTTGATAATAATATTTCTTCATCCGTAGAAAACAGATAAAGAGTAGGTAGAAGAAGCAAAATGAAATAAAGGAGGAATTAAGGTCTCTACTCCAAACCAAATTATTAGCAGAAAAGGAGGACTTAATTGTGGAGGTGATGGTGATGAGCATTGATTTGGGTATGATTGTAAATATCCTGTTGTTGTTGATGAAACTCAAGGTTGCAGCTCCCATTATCCACAGCCATTTTGTATGAGTCTCTTGTAAGCTCCAGCAGTGAGTCCCGAACATGATCTGCTTGGATCATCTCGCAGTTCCGCATCTACATATAGTTGTGCATGCATGAATTAGTTTATTATCAAGAGATGGAAGCATCTATATCTCACTCACCTCCACCCTGAACACATTGGACACAAGCCCTCTGAACCTTGTCACATTGGCATTTGTCACCACCAGCCCTAGGGAGCTCAGGGCCTCCATCAGCCTCACGAACCCACCCGCCTTGTACTCGCAGAACACCTTCAGGAAGAACTCGTTCCCCTCAACCTGCCACACCTCCACCTGGGGCTGCACATGTCAACAAGTGAGATTGATACATACAATTGTACACTTGTGAGCCTTTCTTGATTCATTTGTACCTCCATCTGTTGCGTCTTGTCGTTGGTCATCTCTTGCTCCCGATGATTATCGTACATGTTCTGGAAGTCGCCTGCAAGTTTATGATCTTGCTCTGTCTTGCACCCAAGAGCTCGGTTCTGAATCTCAGACTGCCTCACACTGTTGTTGTTCTCAGGTCCTTCATCGTCAGAATTGTCCTCCAGCTCGTCTTGCAGATCTTTAGCCTGTTTCTGCAGTTCCTTCACGAACTCAATAGCATCCCCCAAGATCGAAGCTCGATCCAGCTGAAAAGTTACACAACAAAGGGTCAATTATATCTAGCAACCTCATAAGGTTGATCAATTGGTAAATCTACCTTAGAAATGTTGGGGACTAAAGCTCGGAGATGGTAGAGCCTGTCATTGAGCTTCTTTCTTCTCTTCCTTTCGGCCACGAGGTTCTTGGATTGGGGGCCTTTTCCGGCTCTCCTGCGGGTGTCCTCATCGTCGATCTGATCACTGCAATCAGACACTGAATCAGACCTGCCTATCTCCTGTTTCACCGAGTCCTTATCATTGTTGTTGTTGTTTTGCTGATCCTCCTTATTGGCCATACCAGATTCCATGAAATGCATGTGCATGTTTGGTGAGTTGTGGTTCATCATGTCCATTTCTTGGACGCCATTCTGTGCTGAGTACTTAAAAGGGTCCATGGCCTTATCGGATTCCTCGAAGAAGGCGTCGCTTTTCGTCCTGCCATCAGCTGATGAGCCGTGGTATTGGTGCAGGAAGTTCATGGGAGAGTTGCTGGAGAGCCTGATTCTGTCAGCGGAGAGGTCATATGGTAAGCTCAAGTTGTCAAGTGCAGCTCCTACAGGAGAGTTCAGGGGATGGAAATGATGCTCATGATCAAGATCAACCTTTTGATCATTGCTCATTCCATGTTCTGATCCGGAGTTAAACTCCATGTTGGTTTGGTTTATGATGGCCTCTTGATCCATTGACATGTTGAGCTGAGCTGTGATGAAGTCTATGACATGTTGATCTTCAGAAACCTGCACAACATGTAATCAAACAAAAGAAAACACATATTGAACAGAACAAGTACAACACAATGAAGCAAAATCATTACTTGCTTGGAGACAAACAACTCAACTAGCCCTCCCGGTACCGGAACCAAAACCCTAGTACCCACAGTTTCCTGCAAGAAAAAACATTGATTAACCCAACAAACACCAAATCATCAACAAAAAAGGCCTAAAGTTTAGTATCATTTAGTGTACTACTGACGTTTTCGGGTAGATGGTTGGAGTCCAAGGTGGAGAAATTGAGCCACTTGGGTTGATTAGAAATCAAGGTCTGGGCATGGATGAGGTGGTAGCCAGGGTCAAGAGGAACAGAAGAAGGCTGGAGGGCAAGGAGGTCACAGGATATGGTTCTAGGGTGCTGAAACATGACATCTCTGCAAGGCACAAGTGCTGAAACTGGGAACACCAGCTCTTTCCCACCATTTGGATCATCATCACCAATGTTGCTCTCGGCTCCACCACAACAGCATGCCATCCACTCTAGTGACCTGCATCATCATCAATATTAATACCAATAACAGAACAAGACATGAATTTAAGTTTCAGATCAAACTTTTGTGAACAACTACCTTTGATCTTCACTCAGTTTCCAAAGAAGACAGTAATCCCAGCCCTTGGAGCCCACAAGGGGTCTTAGTCTCTCCATGATGTTCATCCTCACTACTGCAGCAAATGAGATGTGTAGTTGTTATTTGTGATGGAGCTGCAAAAAAGGGGAGTGGTAAGAGTCATGCCAAAGGCATTGCCATGAGAATTAGGTAAGATAGGAGAATCATGGTTTCTTTGCCAACCTTCCTCCCCACATAAAGGCTGTTACAAGTATAACCAAGAGTGCCACTAATAATAAAGAGTACATACATTGCATTTGCGAGCCCAATAGTATCATTTAAGTCCCTCATATGAGCAT
>JAYMTO010000902.1:0-10367 GCA_036898065.1 California macrophylla | reverse complement strand
TTGCTCGAACAAGGATTTTCTCGGGAAACAAACAGGGGAATGTTGGGTTCGGGTTCGGTTCGTTGCTCCGAGTATCAGCTCCTGACGAAGCTCTCTCTGTGAGGTTTTACAGGTTGTCTTCTAGGGTTTAGGGCTTAAAAAGCTATTTAGTTATAATTACAGTTTAAAATTACGGAGAAATGGCGGCTTATATGTACGGCGTCGTTTCGACGCTTTTATGGGCTCTAAATTTCTGGGCTTCTAGTCTTATTTGGGCCTAATATTGATATTTAACTTTTTAATCTTAGAGTTCAGGTCACAACGATCTTTGTTTGTCATCCTCAACATTACAGTAATTTCATATAGTCTTGATTCGATTTGTTAGGCACTCTTAATTGTCACTGTTCTGCTCGCCCGGATTTGAGCTTCGTAAGATCAATCCTCGTTCTGAAGCATATTTCGAAGAACCACGCAGCCTTTTTGCAATGTTGATCGGTGGTCGTTGCTATTTCTGGACGTCTTCTATTTATGAGTCTCTCCTGTCAGAGATCTAGCCCACTATCCGAGTTACTGGTGCGTAACAAGAAACTACTCACACTAAACTTAACTCACCAGCAAACTATCAATAAGATCCAATAAGAGTATCTCTTGTCACACCTACTTATGCAGATCTTGTCGAGTTCCAGTCATTGTTCTCGTCGTCGAGCCGACATTCTAGGCCTTGCAACAATTCCTTATTGTTTCAATCATAGCACTGGCAATGGGGCAGATTTTATGATTCCCGTGATGCCGAGGATATCGGGTTCCCATCGTGTCAAAAATTGTTCTCTATAAAAATGACAACAAGACGTTCAGTGTGAATTTAGTGATCCTCACCACTATCCCCGTATAGTAGAGGACATCACACTGTCACCTACACTAATACATATACTTTTACTATCATCAACGATAACACGCGAATATATTTTTTTTTCGTAATAACATAACATGTTTTAAAGTTCACTGAAAAAGACAAATCAATACTTGAGTTTCATCAAAGTTTCCAATTTGGTTGCCTAAAATATGCGGCAACCTTTGCATATTACAACTTCAGTGTCAGTGTCAACAGCAAAACATGAAAATGAATGATCTTTACACGAACCATAACAAATTAAGGTTAAGAAACAAAATAATCAAACCTAAATGTAGTATGCACAAATGTTATTCACAGGTCCGGATAATCCCGGGGCGCTACGACCTGGTGCCGTCGTCAGTCTGCACGTTGAAATAAGAACGTAAAGCCTGAGTTTTCACGAACCAGAGGCGGAGGATCAATGTCAGCCACTTCTACTTGCTGCGTCGATTTGGATATGTCGTCCAAGGAGAAAGGAATGCTACATTTTTGTTACATATTAGTTCCCGTTACAGATTAAATGAGTGGAATTGGGTCAAGTATGTTATTTTGGGAAGCATTACCTCGAGTCATCGTCGAGTAAGAAAGAACTGCTGACAGCGTTGTTTGAGTCCTCGGTCATCATGATTCTCATACTCGATATTACCTGCATTTAGACTTGGTGTCAGCTTTTTGACAAAAATGAAGCAAGAATGGACACTCGTGCATTTTTATAAGATGACGGGGAGTTTAGAACTTACATCAGCAGATACGCTGTGTGTGCCATACTTGTCGTCCCAGTACATTGTGCTGATCCTGTAAAGCTGCTGCACGCTGAGCACCTGAGAGTAACAGCACAGAAGAAATGTCAGAGAGAAGAGAGAGGTGGGTTTGGGATGAGGGGAAGGTTATATGCTCACAGGACAAAGATCGGTTGTTATTTCTTTCAGCGTTTTTTTCGGTTTCTGATGGATGACCTGAATTGGCACAAAACATTAAGCTCACCAAGCAAAATCCTGGACATACACAAATGCTATACGGGTAATAGAAGAAGATTGGATAAGTAAACAAACCAGGAAGCCAACTGCTTGTCTAATATGCCTTAGTTCATCCCAAGCCGATCCCGAAAACTGAATGCAAAGCGTATGTTAAATTTGATTTTCTAAAAGGCGGCTATTAAGAAAACTTGAAAAAGATTAGTTGGTATTACCTCTTCTGTCGTGTCATGGCACCACTGTTCCAGCTCAGCCAAACCCGCCTTTAAGAATTCACCGTTGCTGAACGAGCAGCATTCACGTCGCAGGAGCAGGCTAAAAATAAAACATTGTGATGCATGTCATATAACCCCAAAAAATTAAGTTTTCAATAACATTATGTGAAGTAAACATTTACCTGTTGAACAACTGAACGTTGATAAATGAGAATATCTGAGAGAACACCTTTGACATTAGGAACTGTGGAACCTGTAAAATCACGATGTGAAGAGTAATGTCATTATAAACGTGAAAATAATATTCTGGGTAATTGTGTATGGAACTTGCTCTTACGTAATTGGCTTTCATCGTCTTTAAGTACTTATCCAGGCTTTTCACTATGTTCTGCCAGTGTGCAATTAAGGCCTGTTGAGCTACAGCATTAGCTTGAGAACGTCCCTTCACCAAATTAGCTCGAGATGCACGAGGTGCCTGCATTATAATGGAACGGATATGAATATATAAAGCAGAAGACACACGGGATTGTCCAAAAATACAAGCAAATAAAAAGATAATGACTGCAACGAGGCATCACTTTCCTCGGTTTCCATATAATTATTAGGTACAGAGATTAAATGACTTAACGGGTTGTAGAAATATCCATCGTATTGAAAAATACGGGTCAAATAACTTATAAGCACGTGAGCTCAACAGTTCGGTTTCATGTTTGAGATATGATTATCGAGATGGCGAATACCTGGATGCATAAAGCAAGCAACGGGGAAATCTCCTTTTTCAAATTATCTCTTATGATTCCATACATTTTCTCGAGGTAGGCGGTGAGTTGCTGTTTAAAGAGCAAAGCTGGATATTTGGCTTCAACTTGACGCAATTCATCAATTCCACCAAGTACCCTACCATTAAGAAACGAGAACCCGGCGCTTTGGGGAGAAGCTCGAAGTCCCTATGATTTGTTACACAATAGAGAGAAATGACTCAAACTGCGAGAATGAGGTACATGTACAAAGGCATAATAAATAGAACAGTATTTTCTTACTTGAGACATCCTCCCGAACAGAGAAGTTGATGTCGACCGTCGCCGTTGTGGAGTAAAAGTCGCTGACCCGCTTGCTTTTAGTGTTCGTTGAAGCAGTAATAGCAATGTGGATGAATTAGATAACCAATAGGATAGCATGTCAATATTTTCTTGGACCTTGAATGAGGAAGAATTATACCAATTAGTACACACAATATTATCAACTTTGGCTTACTACATTTGCCTTTCGTTCTTTTCTCGATGTCATGAAACAACCCATTAATACAAACTTAAAGAGATCTCTAGACGTACCTCTATTGCAGCACCAATTGTTTGAATGATGCGGTCAAAAATAGTGGTTCTTTCGACCTCAAAAGACCTCCAGTGGATAAGGCACTTGTATATTAGGCAAGCAGCAATAGGCTTTCCGGCCGAGAATCCTAGATCTTGTGAAATACACTTCATCAACAGATCTTGGTTCTCCTGCATCGAGGAAGAAGACGAGAATATATAAAATGGGAGTGAAAGAAAAGAAGAAAGACGAATACCGTAATTGTCTAATTAACTCTACCTGCTGTTTCTCATTGAGAGATTTTTGGGGCGTCTCCTTCGTATTAGGTTCCTCCGAACTAGGTACAGCTAGAACAGAATCCTGTGACATTCAGTGGGTTTAGACTAGTTACATCCTGTCCTGATTATGGAAATGAAGTAATGAAAACAACATATTTCACTCACCGGCGCTTTCTTTGATTCCCCATTCAAAATACTTCCATTCTCAGGAGTCCTCTGTATTTTAAAGAGAGCATTGAGTATGTATTTGCTTTTATGATAATAAGAGACAAAATTCAAATAAATAACATAAGCCACTGGTGTACCTGAATGATTGTTGACCTTTGTCTTGCAGATAACGCTTTAGCAGTTGGTGATATGGCAAGTGCCTGTTGACGGAGTACTTGGTTCTCCGATTCCAAATTAGATATCCTCTCTTCAAGCCTAAAATCATTATAAAAAAACATTACAAGTCAACACTTTTCACTTTATAGTTTGTCCTACACGTGAAAGATAATGCTGCGGAAATACGAAAGCAATGCAAAGAGATGAGTACAGCAGTTTCACCCATTGATGCAATATGAACAAACAGTAAAATATTCTTCTTAAGGTTTTGATTTTCACATGGTTTCATACCTCTCTGTTGAATCTCGAAGTTGATCCACTTTCTTAGTAAGTTCCTCATTGTGGGCCTGAGAAACAGCACAAGCTCTTCTCGCCTCATCTGCAGATTGAGATTCTGATAGAAGCGAAGCCTGTAAAAGTTAATTTTCAAATGTTACATGCAATCATTATAGCTTCACCTTATAATCTTTATCACACACTCATTAACACCTGCAGCTAACTGATACTTCAAATCATTTTGCTGTAATCATGTCAATATATTGTTTCAGTACATCACATGGTAGCTCGTATGGGAAATTTACAGGGACTGAAATTATTCTGTCAACCATCTAGCATATTCAATAAGACCTCCCACATTTGCATATCCTAAGTTCCATATTAGAAAGTATCACTTTTTTCGATAAGCAAAATATTTATTAAAAAGCATAGCTTACCTTGCATGCACGTGCAACCATAAAATTGTGTGCAGAACCAAAAATAATTAGCAAGAAAATCATTTTAATATCGTACCTTCAACCTTTCAACTTCAAGTGTCAACGAATTGACTTTCTCAGTATCTTGAACTATAACAGGAGTTTCTTTAATGACCGGAGGTGCTTCTTCAATCGCCTTTCTAGCTGCTTCTCGTTCTTTGATAAGCATGGCATTAGTTTCTTCCACTTGTAACTGCATTGCATCCATTGCATCCTTCAACTTAGCAAATTCCTGGGCTTTTGCTTCTTCGAGATCAGTCTTCATTTCAGAATGAAAGAAAAAGATGTCATAAACAGACCCGGTGGCACTTGTCAGCATCTAAAACTACATGTGTGGGTGGGTGGGAAGTGGATTATAAATACATTACCCTTAGTCGCTTTTCAAGTTGCAAACGCCAGGTTAGCTCCTCCACACGCTTTTCTAGTTTATCTTTTGCTTCTTTAAGCGCCCCGGTTTCTCTTGCAGCCTTGTTAAGTTCAAAAGAAAATTTAGCTCTGTATGTTGTAGTAAAATGCGTACCAAATTAGGGAGAATTATAGCGATAAAATGTTACCATTTTGAGTGCTCTGAGCTCTTTTCTGGCAACTCTACACCTCCAGGCACACTGTGTAATGATTATTGCCTTCAGAAGACTCTGATAATAAGAATAAGCTCGGTGACCACGCCAGTGAGCCTGCAAAGAACCAACAGAAGGTTCTATAACTACACGGTTATACTGAATAATAGATACACCGCATATGATAAGTTGCACGTATACTTATTAGAACTATTGTGAAAAATAATTGAAATGATATAGACCAAGTATAAGTTACCAAAACACGGAAAATACCTGAATGATTATAGAAGCTTTAGTTTGTTTCCTAAATCTAAATTCATCACGGGCAATCATTGCCCGTAAGCCTGTTTGCAACGTGATTGCTGATGACCTTATTGTTAGATACGATTTCCTGGCAGTGTAGCACCGATAGTTCTTCTGGATCTTCAGAACAGCTGCTTCTTGCCTCAACTGCTCATATAGTTTGCATGCTACTTGAGCTGCATAAGATATGGGGTGCCTTACAATTAGTTTTGAGAATGCCCTTAAAGATTCCTCCTTCCACCGAAAAAAATCAAAACTTTGCCTTTAAAAGTTAATTGACGATTATAATAGAGTTTTATAGACAATTGCTATAACGCCTGTGTGCCGGTTCTCTAAATTACTAAAAAATTGTCCATTGCAACAGAAAGTCGTGCACTTAAGCATTGATGTCATTCAATTGACAATAAGCCCTTATTTCATTGAGGGGAATAAAATCAAAATCCTGAAGTTCGCTTAGGAAGATAACAAAAACGACAGACGTACCTCGCCAGTAAGATTGCAACTTAATAGCAGCCTCGCGCAATGAAGCAAACTCCTTGCGAGCGATATAAGTACGGATTTGCCTTTGAATGGTTCTTGCTGCATTTCCAAGGACCTCTGCTCTCCTGGCATCTAACTCAGCCATCTGACCCGCTCTCAAGAAAATTTTAGTTCTGCCAACCTGAAAAGAATGCACAAGTTGTTATATACGTGTGAGAGGAATCACAAATCCACACGTCTACGAGTAGCCATCGGCATTTACATTAAGTATGAATCATTAGAGCAGAAGTATAGTTACCTGGTATCCTCTTAGTCCCATTTTATCGAAGATCATTTCGCATGCAACCTTGTCATCATAGCTGAAAAGAAATGCAGAAACCATGTAAAGTAAAACGTGAAGTCTATCTAAGTTCTAATGATGGATGAAACTCCATCTTCACAACAAAACTTCAAGTAATTGGTAGGAAGAATGGGGGTTTTACCTTCCTTCCAGAACTTCTGGAGCAAGAACACCAAAACGAAGGAGAAACTCATAAAAGGTACGTCTGGTAGGATATCCAGCACAACTTATCCTAATTGCCTCAAGAACACCCTGACATGGAGAACAAAGTAATCAAATTACATTTCTTTGGAAGAAATGAGTGCATGAGCGGAGCGTAATATACTCACACCACAGCGTAATTGTTGAATGACATTGGAATTTTCGAAAATAGCTGGTTTCAGGACATTGTTAGGCTTCACACATCTGATGTAGTGAGGTTCTGTTGCACTCAGTGTCTCCATAAGCGACTGAAGTTGTTGCTGTAATTACAAAGTAAAACTGTTAGCTCCTTCCTTAAAATAATTTAAGACTCCACTTAAGTGAACCAAAAAAAACTAATAGTTCAAAAGCTACACCTAAATTGTACATTGAGTTCCCGCACCATCACTTATTCATCCCACCCAAACAGGGAAAGTTGAAAAGACAGCATGTAGATTACCTTGAAGCGTGTTCCTATAGAAGAAAATTTGGATGACTTAGATGACTCTTCTCCAAGTGGGGGTAAAAGACCAACCATGAAGGGACACTTTGAGCCAGTCAACAAAGCTTGATGTTCGGCAACCACATAATCTTTGTTTTTATCCAGAAACAAATCAGATTGATACATTACCTAACAAAAGGGCAAAGGTTTCAGAATCATATTAAAGGGAGTCCTAGACTTAAAGGAAAATGCTTATATGAGGGGGGGAAACGATATAATTACCTCCCCTGCATAGTGCAATATTGCAAAATCAGTACGAGAAAGCTTTGGTTTCATAAATCGCTTATGATTCTTAAATGTCTGGTACAATTTCTGTGCAAATGTTTCATGAGTAGACTTCGGGAACATGCTGCATTGAATTATCAGATAGCCATTTTAATAGAGAAATATGAAGGATCAGATAAATGGATACGATGAATTCCAGAAACTTCTATAACAGCAATAAATAAGAACAGCATACCAGGCTTCATCGAGCAACGCGATGATTCCTCCAGGTTTCTACATTGATATGAATTGAAAAATCAGTGTGTTTTAAGAATATTTTGAGTCAAATGTGGAATATAAAGCAAGCCTATCAACCCAACTGCTAGTACATTAAAATTTTGACAGCATAAAAGATAAACAGAAAACGCTATAGATGAAGTACAGAACATGGTAACAGCTAAAAACCTTTTCAATTAGGTCCAGCACGTCTTGGTTATCAACAAATTCTATGTAACTCCAATCTATTTCTTCTTTGGTATACTCTTCTTGCTCTGTTTTAAAGACATGCTGCAAAGTACAACTAAATCAGACTCATAATCTATATCACCAGAGACACGAGACAAACCCAAAAGGTATGCAAACAAACCTGGTTGAAATGTTGTTGTAGTTTTTCATTAGTGAAATTGATGCAGAACTGCTCAAAACTGTTTTATAAGAACAGGCATGAAATCAGAACCAATAACCTTCCATTTTTGCGCTTTTTCAGGATACAGATATATAACACCTAAATTTAGGCAGCTAATATTATACGACTTGTGTGGCATCTACAAGGGAATGTACTGAAAGGAGGAAGTTTGAATTGGTATTTTTACAGTTTACACTAACCTCATCAACAATGGCTTACCAACAGACTAAACCAATAAAGGTTGATATATTAATTGCTTACCTGTTATGCTTAAAACTTTCAAAACCATAGATATCAAGAACACCGATCAGTGACTTTGAGCTTGGATCCTGCCCAATCGAAATGTTAATTTTGTCCACAAGCCTGTATGGTATAAGTAAATTACATTATAATGCAGAAAAAACAGAAGTCCAGTCAGAGTGTGGCATACAAGAAAAAGGATTTTTTTCATAAGATCTATACCAATCAAATAAGCGAGAATATAACGTCTTAGCTAGAGCATCCCTGCTACTAACGGCATTAACTGGATCAAGAGTTCTTGTAATAACTTCCTCAGGTGTCACCATTACTCGTCTAATTAGAGCATCTTCCAAGCTCTGGGCATCACATCTAGCCCAAGATTTTGATTAGTAAAGCATAGATCCAATGTTATGTACAATAAGAATATGTAACAATACACAGCTACCACTGAAAAATGTACCTAAGGAGTTCAGCTGTTGTATTCAGATGGAACCTCGACTTGTTATCCTTGATGACTGAGGAATCAATCTCCATCCCTTTGGAAAAGTTAATATTACCAAGATGAAGAATCGCAGCTACGACCCTAAAAATTGCCTCCTGCAAGGATTGTACAAAATATGAAATCAAAATGAATCGTTATATAAAAATTATAAATCAACGACGGTAATACTAACCTGCTCTTCTTCACTGATCCCTACCACATCCATTGCCCTTTTGGTTGCAAGATACTCATGTGCATCATTTACACCATCCAACTCATAACAACTTGATTGATTCAAATAGTGGAAAGATTTGGGGCTCCCCAGCTTATATCTCTCAATATCCTACAAATGTTGGGTGAAAATTTGAGTCACCAATTATTTGTAGACAGTGATTAACTTCTGACAGAAAGAGCAACTAAAGTCTCACAAACTTAAGGGCATAAATGTGTAAAATTACCTCAGGTGGTGCAGCACAAAGAAGGTAAAAGCAATGATAATTTCTTTCCGGGTCAGAAATTTGGCAAACACGTGACCTCTCAAGTAGATAAGTCCTAATAGCTGCTCCAGATATCCTCCCATGCTTGTCAAATTGAATCTCAACAAATTTACCAAAACGACTGCATTGTTACCCCAGGAGGACCAAAGGAAGTAATTTAAGAACCTCAAATAGAAAATACATATAAACATACAATGATTGAAACAATAACTGATGCATACTGGAAACAACAATATTAGGTGAATTTAACTAATAACATAAGCACATGTTTCAACATTGAAGTATTGTGAAAGCTGTTACACACCTTGAGTTATTGTTCCTGACTGTTTTGGCATTGCCAAATGCTTCAAGAACTGGATTGGACTGTAATATTTAAACATAATCACTAAGGGCGTGCATGTAATACACTGGAGTAAAGATATTGGGATGAAATTTGGGGAAGTACAAAAATTAAGGATAAGCTCATCTTACTTCAAGAACTTGTTGTTCGACTGTTCTTCCTTCCACTACATTTCGCCCACCCAAGTATGCAAGGTATCTCATGATCATCTTGGTTGTCTCAGTTTTACCCGCACCGCTTTCTCCACTGACTAGAATTGAATTGCTTTTCCCTTCATTAATCATTTCCCTAATGTATAATGACACGGTGAATAAGTAAGAAGACCATTACGCTTTAGATAAAGAGTGACAAATGATGAGCTTGTTATAATACCTGTATGCAGCATCTGCTACTGCAAAAACGTGAGGGCTTAGCTCTCCCAAAGCAGCACCCTTATATTGTTCCATCATATGAGTGTCATAAAGATGAGGCAATCTTTGAAATGGATTCACTGCTATAAGTATACTGCCAGTGTATGTCTACAAGAGTAGTATATGTTACCATCAGATTAATATTACGAAACAATTCCTTCTTACATGATACTTTCTCGAGTATCATAAAATATCCATAAGTAATATAACTCACATAGATTTCATTGAGTTCATATCGAGTGGCCAGATTTTGCAGAACTCCAGGTTCATGCAGATACGAAAGTTTTGTCATGTCATCCACACCCCCAGGTGGTGCTTCAGTATCCTTCGGGAACACTTTCGATATATTTGCGACAACCTACAGAAGTCATACAGTACATCATAACCAAAGATGGGAATCTGTCATGTGGTTTTGGAAACTAT
>JAYMTO010000901.1:0-10373 GCA_036898065.1 California macrophylla | reverse complement strand
CTACTTGCAAAACTCACATGCACCATATTTACTCACAATACCTAAAAAAGAATATCCATTATCCACCAGTATTAAAAAGATATTAAGAAGAAAAGGAAGAAAATATTCCGAATTAGAAACAACATATAACAAAAACCCATATTTTCATAAAACTTTTCTAGGCAACCAAACAGTAGTTTCATGAGAACCATCTTGGTGATGATTTTATACTTTTGATCTAGGGTTTACAGAGTTTGATAAATACAAAAGAAATCGATAACTTTAGTATGAGAAGTTACACCAAACGTAATACAACCATGATTCGATTACCAGCAAATCTCCAAGCCATATAATCAGTGAGTGATGGATGTGATTCTTAGGTCAACGACACAGTAGGTGATAATTACATCACGGTGATGGTAATAGAAAAGCCTAAAAATCTCAAATCAGAGAGGATTGGAGGAATAAATGAATGAGTAGCGGAGCGGCTCTTATGTTCAGACTGTTGAAAGTGGATGAAGAAAATTTCAGATGCCAAATTCCAAACCCACCATCGTCTCTCTCTCCATCATTGTAGTCTGTAGCAGCGACTTTATTGTTTCTTTGTCCTAACAGCGTGACAGAAAATACGAGGAAAAATCCTCGGATACCTAAACGGAACCTTGTCTCTTGACGTGGTCGCTGATGGGTTGTCTCCTCCGTTCAGTCTCCTCCCTCTTCTTCGTGCTTGCTTGTTTGCTGCAAGCATTCTATTCTGTTCATGGCGACGGAGCTAATCGCTTCAACCCTTCTCGTACGCTCATCAACCCAGATCTTTACCATTCCAGGTTATTCTTTTTTCTTATTGTGTTTCGTGTCTTCTTCAATTGAATCATCTCTGTCCATGATCGTAGTTTTTGTTTTATGGGATCTCTTTTTTAAGTGGATTGCGTGAATGGGTTTCTTCGAATTTGCAGTTTCTGTTTTATTTATTTTTCCTATCTAGGTATGCCGTGAAAAAGGTTAGATTTTTATTTTTCTGTTGTTTATTTTGTGCCAATGATTTCTTGCCCCAGCTTGGTTTGTTAGAAATGGTGAGAAAATATATGAAAACAGAAATTTGGTCCTGGATTTGGTGTTTTCTTATTTAACTTTTGGGAACCTTGACTATCACGTTAGGCTGAGACTAAAACAACCTTCCAAATTTCAATTCCAAATTTATTTTGGAATCAAGCATATTATTTTGGCAATGAATGGTTCTATTTCCTTTTTTAATGCATTTATGGAGTGTAGTGATTAATTTTTTCTGCACATGGATATTGCAGTGATGGTATAATGAAAGAGGTAAAGGCTATGGTGGCACGACACCCTGATAAACTCACTGTAAGTGATTTCTTTGTTCAGCTAATTGGTCAGAATGCACAAATTGGGCTTTACTTTTAACTTTTTCCCATACAGCTGGAAACAATTAGAGCTGCAAATCAAGGCTACAATGCAGAGGTTTCAGTGGTTACTTATTCCCAGAATAGGAAAGCTAGCAATGACAAGGCAAAGATTAGGATCCTCCTGGTAGGTGTTTTCAGTTCATGCATGGATATTAGGATCCCATATGAAGAGTTGTTTACTACGCCTCGTATGTCTAAAAGAAGAAAAGTTTCTACATTGTCAGAAATGTCTACCTAAATTTAGTATGACCATGGCAGTGTATTTTGGGACTGTCCAATTTGACACATGGTGGGTATACCATCTCAGGTTGGTAATTGCTGTTTTTTTTGACAGATAATTCCTTGTCTTCCAGAGTTTTGGGCAGCATGGGAGGGAGCTCATTACGTCTGAACTTGCCTTGCGGATCTTGTCAATTTTAAGTCAAGAACAGTTTTTGCCAAACATGGACTCAGTTTCCTTAAACAGAACCCTTGACAGGCTCGTCATAAAGGTAACTACTCAGACTGGACTGGTTCCTCACCTAACAACTCACTGAAACTTGAAACTCATCATCTAAAAAATGTAATTAGAAAATATTGGAGGTATCTTTAGAAAAGTGGGACAAAAACCATTTTGAGCCATTTATGGAATTTGAAATTTCTGCCATATAGTGGCTATCAGTTGTGAACTGCTCTCTCCATAAAATATTGAACAAAAGCAAATGGGGTCAGATTTCACTTGACAAATAACTAGCCAGGCCATTAGTTATTTTTTGTAGTCCTCAAATAAAATTTTCCTTGTAAAATGTGTTAATCCAGGTAAGAGAGCATAGTTCTGCCTCTTCTTAGGTATCTGAAAGTGCCAATTTTGATGATATGTCTTGAACATTCATGTGAGAACTCGTGAATATACAGTATATTAATATCTCATGATATTTTAGGTGGTACCAATGGAAAATTTAAACGGCCGCAGGCGCGTTGAAGCTGGAGATAAGTGCGAGAGAAGAAATGGTGAGACATTGTTTTCAGTATTTAAATATTTACTTTATCATAGCCTGGAAATGATGTTAGATACTCGAATGCTCAAGTTCATACACTTTGGCAGGGAGAGGAGTTGATCTCAACCGGAACTGGAGTGTAGATTGGGGCAAAAAGGAGAAGGTTTGTTCTGCTATTCATTAAGTTCATAGAAAACCTATTCTAATTTTTTTTACCTTTTGCTACAAGATGCATAAAACTAATCATATCATGGAGCATGTGTCAATCCCAAGGGTCTTTATATTTATACCGCATGTGGAAGCTCTCAAACTAAGATAATTGTTAAGTCATGCATCGGTCTGCAATATTCTTATCACCATATATTCTCTCTGATCCAATGGCGTTCTTGACCATGCAATTCTATATTCTTTGAAAGTTGTGACTTTCATACTCCTGCAGCCTCTCTTGCTCAGTAACTTTGTATTTCAGTTTTTCCATTAGTACCTTTGCTATCCTTTTAATTTTCTTACATCTTTTAGTTGTGTAGGGCATTATGTATTCCTTTGGTATTTACTCTTAATATGTTATTAGAGAAATATGTTGCACTACCTATCAGATGAGGCTTGAACTTTTCTTCTTGTAACTTAAAGTGCACTGTCAAAAAATATCTTCTGAGATTTTTATTTCCTTCTTAATTTTGCTGTTCTATCACACATAGGATTATGATCCATATGAAGAAAATCCTGGAAGTGCGCCGTTCAGTGAGCCCGAATCTCAAATAATGCGGAAACTTGCCCTTTCATTTGAGCCACACATATGGGTCAATGTGCACTCTGGAATGGAGGTGAGTTGCAATGAGTATAAGCTAAAACTTGAAGGCTTGATATCATTTCTAGCCGCTCTTTAATCTTGATGGTGCTTTTGGCAGATCAAAGGAGTGAATAACATCTAAAATGAATCTTCATAGCATTTCTGTATAGTTGTTATTTATACTTCATCAACTTCTTTGATAAAAGCAGTCTTCGAGTTGAATGCCTATACAATATGTTAGGGCAGGGAAGTTCTTGCACTTTTTAAATGTTGCTCCCACAATTATTTTTGTCCCATATATATTGTTTTTATTTATTATAAAAAAATCATATATGTTCTACTAATGTATAAAGTTTGCCCCCACTAGGTCTTAAAATATGTCCCTATTAGCTTAAAATTATATTATTGTCCTCTTAATTTAACGATTTTGCCCCCACTGATTATTTATTTTGGATCCATCCGTCTACACTTATATTAATTTGGCATAATTCAGGCTCTGTTCATGCCATATGACCATAAAAACACAACCCCTAAAGGATTGTCTTCACACGGGATGAAGTTATTACTTGAAGAACTGAACCGTCTTCATTGCAAACAACGTTGCATGATTGGATCGGGTGGAGGCTCTGTTGGGTTTGTAATACTTATACTGAGAATCAATGATGATCTCTATTTAAATTACACTCAATTTGATGCTATAATACTATGCTAGTTTGCATGCTATATTTTTTCGACTCATCTAAATCTAGACAATGGTTGAGTTGTTAAATTTATGTTGTTTTGGTATTTTAAATCTTGCTTTTATGTGTAAAGCATTGGTTTAGATTGTACAAGGATCGTATATCAGAGAAGCATCTTACGATACTTTTGGCAAATGTGGAACGTGTCTCCACAAGTTATGATTTTAAAATTTTCTGATTTTCTGCTTTGGTGGGATATTTTTTTTGGGTGCAAAGTAGCATGCAAACGAGAAACTTTGAATTTCGTTCCATAAATTTGATGTATTGTTAACGTTTAGGTATTTAGCATATGGTGTTGCTCACTAATATTTCATAATACATGGGTCAAAGCAAGACTACCTACATATTCTCTATTTGTCATGACCATTAATATTTTATAATACATTTACTCATATGTTAATTCTTTTGTATATCTAATCACAATTTTTATGTGGTAAAATTGTAGGTATCTAGCGCATGGGACAGCAACGGATTACATGTATGACGTCTTAAGAGTTCCCATGGCTTTCACCTTTGAGGTTTGTGAAAGAAAACTAATTTCCAAGTAATTTCTTATAGCAAATTCGATTCTTTAGTGTCCTTACACATACATCCAACTGACAGATATATGGAGATGGAGAAGTGTCGACAAAAGACTGTTTCAAAATGTTCAATCCCGTTGATCCCGCTACCTTCAATGTATGTCTGGAATTTTTCATTCCCCCCATAACCACAATTATTATGACTGCTTTATATTCTAAGTCTGGGTGTTCTTATTACTTTCAGAGGGTTTTGAATGATTGGTCTGCTGCATTTTTAACAATGTTCCTACTGGGGCCGCGCCAACTAGCTGAAATCCATCCCAAGGCCTTTGTGGCCAATTTGGACAAGGGGGTATCGATAGATGAGTATCTGGAAGGGTACTTGATAGAGAGGAGTAGTAGATACGGGAAGAAAATGGAGGTCCTTGAGCTCGGCATGCAGGAGATAAGAACATATTTCAGGCTGTTCTTGTTGTCCTCAGTGCTTTTGTTTTTCATGTTTTGTTCCAGAATTTCCAAGAGTAAGTATAACAGACCAATTGTTTCTCCTGTATAGCTATAGATATTAATGTTATTTTTCGAAGTTGTGATTAGTTTTTTAATTCGTGCAACTATAAGAATATTACAATGTAATTGTGCTCTTATAATTGTAGCATATCTTTTGCTCCAAGTACCAGAATAGACTACTTACTGTATTCAGAGTATCGTACAAACTGAAACAAACAGGAGGGTCTAGAGATTTGCTCAATCTAAAAGCCAGAGTATAAATTGTCATGTCGATAATGTAGCTATAAGTTGTTGAACATTGAAATTAATATATGCCAAAACTTTGCAAGACAGGACTTAAACAGCAAAATCGACCACGCACATAATAATATCAATTGACATGTATAACATACTTTGTGCTTGTGAGGAAAATAATTTACAACCTAAACGAGGAAAGAGAAAGAAGGGACCATGCTGATGTTTCATTCAGTTTTCGTTATTCGATTTTGAATTCCCATCTTCATTTCCCATAATTGCAGGACAGTAGTTGAATTGCTCTCTGAAGTCCCAAGAGAATTGGCTGCATGAACTTCACTACAAAATCACAAGAAGAAAAATAGTGAATCAACTTGCAATGGATTCTGAGAATGTTAGAATTATATTGCAAATAATTCTGTAAACTTGAAATTCTCCAAAGTGTGTTCTATACAATATTCAAAAATAAGTTTCCATTTCGACAGGAGGCACTACCTGGAACAGAACACTCTGACTAGATCAAACTGAGTGTTAATCTTGTACTTTGCTTTGAACACTCGTGCTTGTCAACTATTTCAGTGACTGCTTCATGTATTTCAGGGCCGACCGTAACATAGCTCTAGCTTTCCTATCTGGAGTTAACCCAGACAAAATCATTTCTTCATACACTGAAGGAACCTGAAACCAAATCGTGTTGTATACATCATCCATAATACAGACATGGAAATCAAGCTAGCCAATGTGTACAGAAGCAACGACTACACTGTCATTATTCTGGTTCAACTTTTTTTGTGTTTTTCTTCCAGAAAGATCCAACCTTTTGGTTTAGAGTGTTGTGTAAGCATATACCCACTCCATTACAAAATAAGTGTCCACTTTCCCATATTTTGTAAGAATTTAGGATAAACGGACTATCTCATATACACCTATGTGCTTTAACAAACTAAAGAGAGACAACTTATCTTAGAGACACTTTAGGCATAATTAACTTGCCAAAAAGAAAAGTGAACTCTCATTTTGGAACATTTTCTTTTTATAGAGTGCACACTTATTTTGAAATCGAGGGAGTATTTAGCAAGAAAAAAGTGAGTCATCAAATTGTAATAGGGCAACCTACCATATTCTTAAACTAAAGTACATTTTTTACTCTATTTAGAACTACTAAATGAAGCATTAGCTTACAACATAACAATATGACTACATACAAAAACAGCTGGCTATGACCTAAAAATGTTCAAGGGATGTGTTGCTGCACGGTAGAATAATGCCCTAGCTCCGAGAATGGTGAACCAACTAGGGTAGTATCTACAATGTCTATTGTGCTATGAGAGCTCTCTGACATTCACCGGTATAATAGATCAAGGGGAGTATCCCTCTTTCTCGCTCTAAATCTAGGTTCGGTAAAGGGTATTTGATGAAATCATGAAAGACTGCAATAGAGTCTGAATTGTAACCGTTCATATGTATTATATGGTGGCCTATTTATAAGTTCACCCATACCAATTAGAGCCCTTATTGGGCAGTGGGATTGCTCGACCAGGCCTCCGGGTTTGGGCTTTCCCTTAGCCTTGGATGCCGGTGGCGCAGGGGCTCAGCTACAGCTCACTATATTGCATGATCTTGAGTGCTAAAGGGCCCTTTGGGTAACTGGATGGTGGTCAGAAATAGGTTACTAATCACCTATGCTCAAGCTTCAGCTCAATCTCATCCAAATAAAACTGGTCTGGGAATTTCATAGTTGATTCTCTTGATATGAAAAATTGTATTGAACCTCCACAAAAGTCATACTCCTCCAGTACCAATACTAGATATAAGTGTAATCCAAAACTTGGGGGACACAAACCTAGCAGTAGTTAAGAGAACTTTACGACTAGAACTCCATTACTAATATTTTGCTCTCAAGGAGAGCTCCACCATATAGGATATACGTTGTCTAAACGTTTTTGTTTCATAATTGATGAAGTACTACTCCCTACAGAATCATTTGACATACAAGAAAATGCCCAGAACCTTATATCTACAGTAATTAGAGGAGTCACATTAAGGCTGAATGCATGTACATAAACAGAAAGCACACACAAGATCAACTATGATGATGAGAAGTTGCAACTGCTTATGTCTGATCCGATGAGCAATATAAAAAAAATCCATACCTTATTATACTTATCAACCCGTATCAAAGCTTTCATAAGTGTAGTATATGTAATGACATCTGGTTTTAAGTCCTGCAACCGTAAATAGTTGATAATGACATAAGTAGCCTCATATGAAGTATTTTCTAGCAATGTAACACAGGGAAAAACCACAAGGACGGAATACCAACTTACATTTTCTTTCATGTACTGCAGCACAGCAAATGCTTCAGCATCTCGTCTGTCTTCACCAAATGCATTGATTAATGAGTTGAGAGCTAAAATACTGGGCTTTAGGCCATCTGCACACATGATCCGAAATGCATTTACAGCGTTCTCTGACAAACCCTGACAAAACATGGGATGAAAGGTAATGGTAAGTGAAAAATCTTATCCATGATAAGATAATTTGACTAAAACTTGAATCAGAAATGTAATATTAGATGGGGTATCAGACAGCAATGGTTGAATATAATATACATGTATATATGCTGATAGATTGACAGAATTCACTATTTGCAAAAAAGTTTCGGATGATATTGTTCTATCTATGGAATCATTTAATCACTTGTATTTTAAAAGAATTTGATAATAAGCAAATCCCTCCTAAAGTTGCTAAAATAGTAATAAAACACAACTTGTTTGGATGTCTGATTAATGCAAATGAAGCCAGAAAACTGAAATGCTAATATTCTGCAATGATTTACCCTTTGTGCATAAGCATTAATCAAAGCATTATACATAGGTGACGACGGCTTCAATCCCCCAGACTTCATTGCCTCCAAGCACTCCATTGCGTCCTCAAATCTTCCTGATCTCCCATAAATATCAACAAGTGTGGTGTACGTCACAGTATTGGGAATCAACCCCTGATTCTGCATCTCCCCCAGCAATTTTTTCAATTCGTCCCATCTCTCCTGCTCTCCAAAAGAATTAATCATGATATTATAAGTTGTTGTGCAGGGAGCAAACCCACCTTCCTGCATTTCCCTGAACATCTCCTCTGCTCGTTCATGACGACCTGATTTACAATGACAATCTATCAGCGTATTCCATGTAACCGTGTCAGGCTGAATCCCCTCCGACAGCATCCGCTCAAAAGTAGACATGGCATGATCAAGACAATTATACTTTCCAAAAGTATCAATCATCACATTGTAGAAATGCCTATCAGGTTGCACCCCACTACTCTTCATGTCCTTCAATACTTGGAAGGACTTTTGCCACTGCCCTTTGTCCCTATAGCTAGCCAATATTCTACTATACACAAATGCATTTGGCTTCACAGTGCTGGCTTCCATTTCCTTCAACACAATTCTCGCACTTTCCCACCTTCCTGCATTGGCATATGCATCAATAAGAAGACTGTAAGTGAGCTCATCCGGAGACACCCCATTTCTCTCCATTTCAGACACAATAGATTCTGCATCTTTCAATGAACCCATTTTCACATACCCTCTGAGAAGTGCATTGTAAGCCCGAGTCCTGGGCTTGGACCCACCTTCGTTCAGCTCTGCAAAAAGTGCTTCAGCTTCTTCAATCCTACCCGAATTCCCTAATGCTAACACAACGGAGACAATGGTGGAGGTTTTCAGGATCATGCCACTGCCCTGGGCCACGGCCAGAAGATGCATAGCGCTGGTTGGGTCATCAGCTTTGGCAAAACCCACAATTATATCATTCAAGAGCTGCCCATCGAGCTCAAGCCTATCAGATTCGATCTCCGAGTAAAGCTTCTGCAAAACCGAAGCATCAATCTTGTTGGTGCGTGTCAGGGACTGTATAATCAAGCTGTAATTTATGAAATCCGAATGGTACCCATCTTGCCGCATCCTGGAAAGCAAATTTAGGGCCTTTTCGAGGTCGTCGTTGCGAGCACAAGCACCAATTAGGGCATTGTAGGTCAATGGCGTCAGCGACTGTCTCTGGGAGAGCAGAAACGCCTCGTACAGCTTCTCGGAGCGTCCCAGAGCGTGAATGAGAATCGAGTAGAGCAACTCGTACGAGTAGCAGAGACTGTGCTTCTGGAGCCAAGCGACGACGTCGTACGCTAACCCAATAGAGGAGGAGGAAGAGGAGCAGAGGTGTTTGAGGAAGGAGTGCCAAGCATGACCCGGCAAGGACCGGTACGACTCGGCGAGACGCAACTCCTCCGGCGATGCTGAATCGGCATTCGGGGGCGAAGCGGCGAGGAATTGGAGGAGCGGATTGAAATCGTAGCGGTGGGTTTTGAGGGGAAGAACATCCTCGTCTCCATCGTGGTTTAACGTAGAGGAGCTTAAAGCAACTTCGCCGGAGTTTCTGATGGTGGAGAAAATAGAGGTGTGGAAGAGTGGGTGGTGGCGGAGAATTGGGGAAGCGAAAGGGATTGAAGGGAAGCGAGTAGCAACTGGAGGTGGATGCAAATGAAGCATTCTTGGGAGAGAGATGGGTCTGTTACTGTAAGAGAGGACGTTACTTCTCTATCCGGTTGTTAGATATTTTCAGGTGAAGAGGATGCCTCATCATCTTTATCCTATACCCTACTACATGGGATCACGTCTTATGTCCGACCGTAGAAAATACAACAATTAAAATAAAGATGCATTGCACACGTTGAAGATCTTTGCTCATAATAACTAAAAATAGTATGTTGTGACCAATATATAAAAGGTTCCTTCGTTTTTATTCTTATTGTTTTGTGTGTATAACTGATTCTTGCGTGTCTATATGTCATCAAAATATTGTATTTTTTTTACATCGTGCTTTAAGGGGTAGTTTGATTTATTGGTAATGATATGTTTATTTTGCGCAGAACATCTAGATGAAGTGGACATCACGTTAGTTATTTTTGTTAGAAAGCATTTTACATAGGGAGATAAAGGTCTATCATAACACCGCGATGCTTGTTCTACTTAGAGACTTTCGACTGCATAACATCTAACAATGTAATTATAAAGTACTCTCTAAGTTTTCTTAATGTTGCTCTTACAGACTCAACATCATTCGTTGTTATAAGAGCATCCACAATCGTTATTGTCTATGTTGATCGATTCTACGAAATCGTCTATCATTTTTCGATTTCTCTCT
>JAYMTO010000900.1:0-10377 GCA_036898065.1 California macrophylla | reverse complement strand
TCAAAGATTCAAACATTTATCACGTAATTAATTTGACAAAAAACACCACATACCCTAGGGATGGACGTTCTCAATCCGATCGGGGTGGATCAAAGATAACAACAACAACAATTTAGTCATTTTCTCAATTAATTAAGGGTAGGTTTCATAAACTCTGTGATGCGGTCAATTACCTAATGCTTACGAATAATTTTGTTCATGTCTTCCTTTTTATCGTCATTGTGCTATGTTAAACACTCCTAAACTCATTCGCTCCATCCTTTGAACTATAGGCTTAAGCTGCATATGACAAAACTATGTTAACGCTTATTTTAGTCTGAATGGTATCGTTTCAGACTTTGTCCATTATTTTATGGTCACACATTCAACAAAATATACCGATCTCGATCACTTTCATGATGGATAAATGGATGTTTCCAATCAGATTGAGGACATTTCAAAGAAGCGACTCCCACGTTCTCTAGGAATGAATTTTCCCAATCCGATTGAGGATATTTCAAGGATCATAGCAGAGGTTTAAGATCCATGATAGATATCGGATTAGGACAACTATACCGCATTCCAAATCCCTGATCAACATAGTGCTGAAACGAATAGGGGTGTAAACGAATCGTCTCGATAAAAAATTGCTCGTCTCGAGCTCGTATAAATAAACTTGAATTTGATTCAAAAATAAATATTCAATCTCAAATTTAACTCGACTCGTTTAATTTTTATTATAAACATTAGTTAATAAAACATTTTTATTATATCAAATATATTTGATTAAATATTAACCTATTCGGCTCGACTCGATTCTTCTAATTTTCAATAAAACTTAACTTTAATTATATTAAATGCTAAATGAGTCAGATCGTGAACCTATTGAACATTAAAATGCTAGGTTTGAACTCGCCTCATTTATTAAACGAGAGCGACTCGTTAAAACCTCAACCCGTTTACATCCCTATAGACGAGTCTATTCCTATACCCGAAATATATAAATAATTTGTTACAAGGATTCTCCGTACCCGATCAGGTAAGCCTTAATCTTCCGGCAATTACAATTACATTCACATTGATCAAAATCAGACAAAGCGTACAATACGCTTCTTCTCCGCTAATTCAACCAAATGACCTTAGCTTCGCCTCGTTAATGTCTGCCAAAACATGGGAGATCGATTTTCTCACTGATTCCCGAGAAAATAACATCGGCAGCAAAGTTATGATCACCAAAAATACCATCTCATTTCTTCATATACGCCTTCGGATCGAGATAGTACATTGCAATCTCCTGGCACCTTACCAGTCCAGCAGCTCCACCGAAGCATAACCATCTCTCACTGCCCTTGTTCACGTTCCATCTCACTCTGTGCATCGCTGCAGCTTTGGGAGGAAAGCGTTCAAATTCCTTCCCAGCTTCCTGTGTCCCGTCTTCTTCATGCTGCCCATTTGTTGGCTCGTTATCTATGCAAACCAACGCCAGTTCATCTCCCGCCTTTTTCTTAGATTTGGGCGTTTTTTGGGTCCTTGTCGTTTCCTCACATCCAGGTTCTGTACTCGGGTCATCTCCATAGCGAAGTGCTACAAACAGAATGGACATATGTAGAACGAAACACGAGAAAAGGGGATGTAGCGAAATAGCATGAAATGATTTTTGCTAGAACTCACCGAGGGTTTGATCCGAAGATTGCACCTTTGCAGCCTTATGAGCGCTTGTTTTGGCCTGATTTGATGACGGGCCTTCTATGGACTTTAAGGACTCCCTGGATTCATGAGGTGCGGTCTTCATTGGTGAAGGCGGCAGCAAAGGAGTATATGGCAAGGGAGTGTTGATTATAAGAGCAGATTCTTCCTCGGTCACTGATCCACAGAGAAAACGTGGGGTACGATATCGCGAAGAACCTTTTTCTACCGCCCTGATTGTCAGCTGATCGGAAAGGAAACGGTGAGTTATTGAGACATAAAATGGCCAACCACGTTGGGAACTAAACATAGTCATCTTGGAATTTTTGTCGGTATCTCAAAAGGGAAAACTCTATTCAGTAGTTCAAACCGAAGGAAGAGGAAAGTTATGGAAGTTGCAGGCTAATAAAAATCAGCCAATAAAATTCTATAGCAGCCGATAAAATCGACGAGAAAGTAAGTTCACCTGGAAACAGGCAGCAGTACCATCTTCACCGCAATATGCAACCATGCCTAAGATATAAAACGAAACTCATTTATTAGTATATGATAGGCTGAACGTTTTTTGAAGAGTAACCATGAAGCAACCAAAATCTGAGACATTCAAGGCATAAACTGATATAAACAAGAAGTTAATTGTATCAAATATTATAAGCATGGTAGAGTCAAGGAAATCACCTGTTATTGGTGATACTTGGACATTCCAAATAGCAAATGAAGAATAATTGTAAGTGTGAAACCCCGGTTGTTTTGTAACAAAAGAGGAGTCTCCGGTCACAGGGACATCGTATGCAGAAGTCGCTAAGCTAAAGTATCTAAGCGCTCCATCCTCAAAGGTCAAAATAATACATCTGAAAAGAAGTAACATCGACCTACTGTTAGGCGCATGAGGTTTGAGAAACCGGTGCGCTAGATGGTATAATACCTTGTATCTTGATGCCAATCCATGCTATATATGATCTTCGGAACCTGGTGGAGGTCCCACAATGGACGGTATGGATCACTGCAAACACCGGGTACTTAAATACTCGTTAACATGAGAACTGAAAGTTTAACCTATGTTGGAAAGATAGGGTAGCTAAAGGAGAACATTAAAAGAAACTATGAATTAGACTTACCGTATGTCCCAAAACTTTAAACCTCCGTGTCCGGCTGTGGCTATTATATTTGCACTCTCTGGATCACTGAATACCATAAACAAAAGCATGATATGTATATTAGTTAACATATCTTAGTGACAAATAACTTTAGATATTACGTGGTGCCTAATGCAATGCAAAGTTTAAACTCGCTGAACCATGCACGGGAATTATAGCGTAAAATGACAAAAAAGGGACTAAGTAAGAACCCTCCGCTCGCCTACCTTTCTGTGGGGGCCCAGACCACTGCCCTTATAGGAGCTGTATCTGCAGTAAAATGAAGCAAAGGCCTTGTATCTGCAATCAAGTAGGAAAAAAAGACGAATAATAATAGGCCCTGTCCAAATTAATTTGTTTACTCTCTCTCTCTCTCCACATTTCATACACTGACCTAACGGGAGAGAGAGGGAGAGAGAATGGAAAGTAACAGGAGCGCTACGGTTGTCATTACCTTCAGACACACAACTGGTCGAGAACTTCCACAAAGCGACCTAAAAAGGGTAATGACAACTACTTAGTAAGTCATTTTCGATATCATTTGATAAAAAAGATGACAAATACGTGAATCGATTAGATGGAATAAAAATATGCACACTGTATGCAAACTTACAGTTCCATCATGGCATCCAGCCAGTAAGACATCATGGGGAGGCACGGTTGACCACTCCACTGATAGGGGGATGCTGTAAAATAAATCAGTGGACACTAAATAAGACCTAATAATGGTAGCCAACAGAGTAAACCTATGCAATGTGAACTAACTCGAATGAAAGAACCAACTCTAAGAACACAATATAAAAGTAATGCCACCAGAAAAAATGCAAGTGTGTATTTATATTACCTCTGCACGCCACCAGATGTCAACTTTGAGCATCTGAAAACCGGCTTCAGTTTTACAAAGCGGGGATCAGTGTCCTCCCGTTGTGAAGAAGAATAAATAGCTTTAATTGTCTGAGGAAGTGGCACCTCCCACCTGCATTCCATGATGGAATCGTGAGAAACCATTAGCAAAATAACAAATTTCAGGAACAGATAAACAAACATGCAAAAAACTGTACAAAGCAAGTGAAGTAAATATTGTACACTTCCAAAGATCCATTTCCAAGCAATACGGCAAGATAGCCCATCCGCTGCTTGCATTCATAATCACATTTACTAGGTCGCCATTTCACATCCCACACAACTTTCCCGTTATGAGCTAGGCATAATACTAGTTTTGGCAATGCAACATCGTCCGGAATAGAACTACTTGCCAAGCTTACATCTAAACAACTGTTATTTGAAACACTATTGCATGCCACAAGATTCTTTAAAGGAGCACAATCTGTCTGAAGATTAGTGATGGGAAATTCTTTGCCCTCACTTTGAGACACAACATCAGTGTGGCACTGTGATTGTGCTCCTGCTTCACTTCTCGGTTTCTTCGATGCAGAAGTTGTAAGGGTTGACTTACAGGATAAATCTGCTTTGCTACCACCTTTTCGTTTTTTACCACGTTTTACTGATGCATCATCTTCATTTGCATTGCCATGGTACTCTATAGCAAGCACTTCGGACTGATCTGGTGGGAACTGAAGAGCAGTAGGCTGAATAAATTTCTCGCTGCCATCAACATTGTCCAAGGAGTCATTTATTGGCTTCTTTTTACGTATCCCTCTACTCTTCTTTGATTTTATTAATTCGAATAAAGAATCTTCTTTATTCACAGGTCCATGTTCCATGCTTCCTGTTGATGGAGGCGCCTCAGCCTTATTTATACAGACATCTGAAGATTCACTTACTGGCTTCAGAACTATTGGTTGGCAAATGGAATTGGTATCGTCCAAAGATTCATTTATCGGTTTCCTTTTAGACCTCCCTCTTTTTTTCTTTTCAACTTTATTGTTCTTCGCCACTTCTTCACTGATACATCCCTCTTCTGGGTTTTCTGCCGGCGAAGGCGTCTCGGCCACATCTACACAGATATTTGGCTGCAGTACAACAGGTTGGTAAATGGGATTGATATTATCCAAAGATTCATTTAGTGGTCTCCTTCTAGGCTTCCTTCTCTGTTTCTTTTTTTCAGGTAATTTGTTCTTCGTGTCTTCTTCATCCACACATCCCTCCTGCAGGTTTTCTGCTGGCGGAGGCATCTCAGCCACATTTACACAGATATCCAAAGAACCAGTCGATGGTTGTATCATTACCAATTGGTTGTTAGGATCCACTTTATTTGGAGACTCAATTACAGGGTTTTTCCTAGGTCTTCCTCTGGGTCTCTTTGGTTCATGATCTGAAGACTTGTTTATTGGGGGTTTCCGAGGTCTCCCTCTGGCTCTCATTGGTTCATCTGACACCTTTAGCTTTCCAGGTGCAAAAGGAACCTCATCTTCATCCACAGGAACATTCAGAACACACCATATCTGAACAACACCTCGGCCAATAAGAGGAACACCCATCTTGTGATACGATGAATCAGGAGGATGAGAAGCAACAGCAATGAACTGAAAGTTTACAACAAAAGGAGTCATTACTGATCATACTTCCAGATATGTTCATGCAAGTTTACAGGATGTAATCAATATGCAGTATACAAAACAAAATCTAGTTTATTCCTTTATGCCAAACAAATTTTAACAGGGAAAAAAACTTTGAAAGTTTGTAATACTGTTCAAAAGGACTTGTGAGTCAAAAGATTGTGAAGCAGTAGAGAGAAAAAAAAAAGATTTGGTGTGAACATAGGCCTATGGATAGAAAGAACAAACCTCACATTTGATTTGGCTGTCAAACTTCTCACGAACTCTAGGACACCAATCCAATGCCCAAACAGGCCCTCCTGTGTGCATCACAAAGTCTTTGCTGCAAAAAGATCAGCGAGAGACATTTGAAAACGTGCATGTCAACGAAATTGATGATAGCATAGTTTTACTAAAATACCAAGAATGTTTATAGGTGGATATCTAACATATCACAGACACTCAAGCATTCTGCAATGATACCATCTTTCACAACCAGAAAAGAGGGGAGAGTTTATATGTCAGTTACGCTATGCAGTTAAAGTCCCGTTAACATAATTGGCTTCAAAACTGCATCACTGGCATAATTACACCTAAGCAGTGACACATAAGAACTCTTCAAGACGCTAGAAAAAAAATTCTATCAACACACTGTTTAAAAAGGGCAAACATCAATGAGCTAAGCAAAGAAGACTACATTTCCTACTATGATTCTAAAGCAACTTACATTTGTTGGGTTTATATTTTCTATGCATCCTACTATTCCCACAGACCAGTCAATAATTTTATGTCAACCTAATCATGTCAAAATTGATGAAATCAAGAGGAACATGAGCAGAAACCTCAGCACAAAGGTTTATTGAACTTCGAGCATGATAAATATATACTAAAGTGAAAGAAAATTAGAAAATATTATACAACATATGAGTAGAGTTGCAGAGAGTTAAAACTAAATTCAATGACAGTACCTTGATTTTGGAGGTATAGTGCCCCCACATTGTCCATACTGCGTCAATATGCAAACCAATATAAGAAACAAAATGCTAACACTGATTACTAATAGAAATATGTTTGCTGGTAAATGAACATGATTATATCTCAATATTTTGTAGATGCGGAAATAAAAAGTGTAAAGAATAAAGAGAGAATATAACCAAGTGAAACAAAATTTACAAGTTTGACATATTACCACTTAACACATACCTTAGGAATGGCTGCAGATGAAAACTGAGGTAAGGTTATGCTGCTGGAAACATCACTCCCCTGAGGATTATCCGTTTCATATGCAAACCTAACGATTTTAGGTTTGTAATTGAAATGCCTCCACTCTCTGAACAAAATCATAACGGAAGCTATTTATATATTACTTATTCTGATTATAAGTTCAACACAAATATAACGGCTTTAAATTACGATTTTACTTCAAGAAAAACATGAAGCTCAATAACTAATTCACAACACCTCTCCAAGGATCGGGTAGATACAGCTATATAGATAATTGCATGCAGAATTAAGAACTAAATATGAACCGTCCCCCCTAAGAGCATCTCAACCTTGAATAACAAAGAAAACTACTTCAACTAAATAATCAACTTTCACAACAGATTAATAGACACCCAAACCGTCAAAACACAAACAACACAAGAACTATGAAAAGTTTGCAAATACATGAACATGAACGAAACGAAGACAATACATTTAACATGAAAAGCACATACCTTAAAAAAGTGATCATGGACGATAAGCGCTCAACCTCGCTACCTTGACTGAGGTCACTCTCTGCCTCACCACAGAGCTCGGCAATAGTGTCCATTGCTTTGAAGTAATTCTCAACCGAGTAATCAAACAACGAAACACTAATCTCTGGCAAATCGCTGTCCTCATCGGAAGCACCGGTCGGTATCTCTTCCTCAGGCCACCCTTCTCCGGCCGAATTCTTAGATTTTCCAACAGATTTTCGCTTAACCCTCATTTTCCTATAATCAAAACAAAAACGGAAAATTGAGGTGTTCATGTAGTACGAAAAATGTTCCTTGTTTCTTGGAACAACAGTTCAGGTAACCAAACAAGAACTTGAGGCACAATTGGTTGAGGGCTTCGATTCAGAGAGACATCGCAGTGATGATAAAAAAAACTGAAACCCTAAATTGAGATGGTACTTCACAGAGACATTTGGATTGGTGAAGAAAATCCCAATTGCTGAGGTAATGAGTTGAAGTAGCTCTCTGTGTCAACTGTCAAGCCGAAGTGTCCGAGTCGGAGCGATTCACTGACTCGTCGTACTCGTTCTCGTACATGCTTCAGTTCCTCACCGGTACAGAAACAACTTTACCCCGCGCGCCAAATAGGATAGCAATTTTCGCAGCTTAAATTTACCAAAAAGGCCCCTCACACACTATTTTGCATAGTGGGAATGGCACGGGAGCGAGTATGGAGCGGATTTTCTGATTCCGTCTCGATTGAATTAAAGATATCGAATTTTTACAAGTTCGGTGATAAGTATGAAACAAGTGTTGTTATCTCGATATCGTCGAGTTTAGAGTATTTTGTCATTCCAAGTCTCTGCGGCAAGAATGTTATATAGTCGTGTGGACTCTCCTGATAAAGTCGAGTCATCTTCTAATGCATTTATCAGACAATCAAGAAGTTATCATTGGAAAGCAACTTAAACCCGACTGGGACCTGACGCTCCCGTCCTCCGATCAGGTTTGGGTCGGGTGACAAAACTTCTACTTTTCTGAAAAAGTTCAACTACTGCTAATACTAACAGTCATACATATATAACAACATAACTAGCTTAGCCAGTATGTAAAACTAGTAAAGCAGCTGCTGAAGAGTGGAGTGCAGAGCCGAGTAAACCGCATTCCATCCCTCCTGCGTCGGGTGAGCGTCGTCCCAGAAGAATGCAGATCCCGGGTTCTCACACAACGTGTACTTCTCCACTCCTTTCTCGTCCACGCTCCCGCAAAAATCCAACAAGCTCGTGCCCGCGCAGCACGGCCTCAACGGGTTCTCAAAATTAGAACCACCTGTTACCACATCAAGAATTGGCTCAGAATTGTTTACTTTAACCCAAATGACATGGAATTGACAATTGAGCAGTGAGCTAAGCTACCTGAGGTGGTGTTGAGAACAGACATGAAGGAGCTGTAGAGATCAAGGACGATGAAAGAGGAGTCTTTGGACTCATTGTTGAGCTTGGCCACAGCTTGCTCTAAGAGGAGGTTGTGGAAGCCAACGTAGTCGTTCTGGATTGTACTGCAGTGCTGATAGGACGATAAGGCGGTGCTGGGAGGAAAGCATCCCAAGGGTGGTAGAGCTGCTACGGCTATTTTTTTCACTCCCAAGCTTTGTATGAGTTTCAAGTTCACTTCCAACTGGTTCACTACACTAGTAATAAACGATTTCAAACCCTTTAGAACAAAATAGAACATTTCACTTTCTTTCTAATGGCATATGACAATCGAAAGATCCAAACATATATATGGGTAAATCACAAGCTTATTGACTCAAAAATGAAAAATCATAATGACCCTTTTCTATAATAATTGTAACAGGGTCAATTTTGTGAACTATGACGGTTTTGATTAACAGATAGACATATCAATCACATTCAAAGACTTGTGGCACCGTAAGTGCTGGTAATGGGAATGTTCTTACTTGAACGGAGCCATTTCTTTGGACATAAGCACTGTAGTCGTTGCCAGCAAGGGTGACAAGGGCTGCAGAGGACTGAATATCTGCTGAGGTGTAGAGGGAGTCGTCGATGAGCTGCTTGAAAAACCCGATTTGGGCAGTCATGTTTGGGTATGGTGCCAAGGTTTCAAACACACCAGATCCTCCATAGGCAAAGTTCATGCCATTTTTCAAATGCTTGGCTCCCATTCTCTTCCACCATCTGTATGCAATTGGAGTCTTCACTCCCACAAACTTGGCTGCATGTGTTACCATACAAAACTTTATCAATTACTACAACCAAATCGCCCATCAATATCAATGATCACCACTAAACTAATCATTGTATTTAGAAAGGAATGTTTATCCAAACAATTCGGCGTCTGTTAAAACTAAAAAGATAGATCAATGATCAAAGTATTTTCAAGCCTTTAATTAATTGCAGCTAGCTAGCATTATGCAAAGATTCGGGGTTTTGCTAGTCTGAGGATTAAAATAACCAAAACTTTAGGGAACTTATGAGCTGGAATGGAGTTTCAAACTTCTAGTACAGTGAGTTAATTAAGTTATCTAGTAAAAAGAAGAAGTATGGCACCTCACTACTGTCTGTAAAGCACTAATTATGCTAAGCTGTGTGTGTGCTCGAGAAAGTTAGCAGTGTTAATTTTGAGGCTAAGTGAGAACAGACAACGGCAAAAGTGCAAACTTGTTGGAAAGTGTCATGCACATGATATGGGTTTCATAAAACTAATCAAAAGCATAGGTTTACGAAATCATGATGCAGTGGTGTCGGAAAGTTAAGTAACGTTGGAATATGAGAAGATGAATAAAGTTTAAACACTGAAATCAACAAGTGAGTATCATAGCCGTTGTGTTGCGTAAATCAGAATCAAATGAGTATTGCTATTTCATGAAGAAAAGTACAGAAAGCCAAAGATGGGTCACATGAGAAAGGAAGAAATGTGTAAGGAAAAAGAGAGCTATGGATAATAAACAAAGAAAAACAAAGAGAACTCATGTTGGTGTTGGTGATGTGGTCAATATTCAACAATGCAAAGACAGTACAACAATACTGGATGTCAAAGCAGAAAGTAAACTTCAAATTTGGGTTACATATGTAGAGTCGAATTTCACAACTAAAATGTCAGACATTGTCAGCTAGGTGTCACCCCTACGCTCACATGACTCATTTTTCTTATTTCTGATGGCGTGAGATTATTATTTCACGAAAGGCCTGCAACAAAACAATGTTAGGGGTGACAAAATACCCTGAACCCGAGTAATAATGGGGTCGAAGATCACTAAACTCGCCAAGTTGTCATACTAGGGAAGCAAAATTCTCCTAATCTAACTGGGACCCCATATCCCCAACTCGATGGGAACAGGATCAGGATCACAAAACC